>JADRCD010238845.1:0-15240 GCA_019843815.1 Montemys delectorum
AGGAGGAGGAGGAGGAGGAGGAGGAGGAGGAGGAGGAGGAGGAGGAGGAGGAGGAAACACATATACTTGCAGGCATGTGCTGACATGAATGCATATGACGTGTGTGGAGGTCAACTCAGGATGTGTTTCCTTAACCTTGTCCTTCAACCACTGCACCCTTCCTTTTTGAGACAGGCTTTCTCAATGACTGCTCAGCCAGCGAGCTTCATGGCTGTTCCTGTCTCCCAGGGAATCTGAACTCAGGTCCTCATTGCTTTTCTGCAAGCACTTTTCTGACTGAGCCATCTTCCCAGGCTCCTAAGTAAGTCACATTGTAGTTACTGACTTGGGGGGGGGGGGTCACAGTCTATCCCAAGTAGGCCTGCCTACCTGTCCTCATGAATCGAACTAAAAGATAGAGGTAGAAAATAGAAAAGGGTTTGTATTCAATGTGACCTCATTGGAAAGAAGCCCAAAGAGATCCAGTAGAACCCTCAAGTCCCTTTTTCTCTTGGGGTCCTGAAGTGAGAGCAAAGTTTAAATTAGAGGGCCAAGGATATTCACCTCTAAGCAGTCCAGCCAAGGTGTGGTCCTGCTCCACTCTGACCTGTCCCTATCCAGGACGCTATTCCCACCATGTAGGGTGCTGACAGACTGTGGGTGTCTTTTCTGGAGACTCATTCTCTGATGGGTGCCTTTTCCTTCTCCTACCATCAAACTCCCAGAGGGAAGTCTAATTTGTTTGGGGTTCTTGTCAGATTGAGGGCTGTGCTGTCTCCTTAGGATGTCTTCTGCCAGCCACCTCCTCACTGAGGCTGGAGAACATTCCTAGATTCCTCTTTTAGATCCCTTCGAAGGAGAAGTTAAATGTACCCTCTGTTGCCATAGTAGCTGATCTTTTGGTTGAATCCACGGTAACTTCAAGAATTTAAAAAAAAAAAAAAAAAGAAAAAGAAAGAAAGAAAAGTACATATCTGACCCAGGCAGATTCAAGGTCAAGTTTCTTGGCACCACCTTCACTGTGTGTGGTGCTCCGCAACATCTCCTCTGGAAAGGAAAGTAGTTTAATTACCAAAAGGTGAGTGTTGATCACTGATGGTGGCCTGCTGAGCAGTGGAATTAGGCACTCCAAGTTGTCAACTCTGATTAACCAGGGTCATTAGAAATGTAGCCAGAATTTCCATAATTCTCTGTGTGACTCATAGCATCCCCCGGGGAACTTGTGAGACAGGATTTTGGACAGGGCACATGCTGCTTTATAAGGATTCAGCTCCCACTGAAGTACATCTTCATTTCTCCAATGGAAACATCTCTCCCTCTTTTGGGTGGACAGGGCCATTTGAGGGGATCCTGTCTCCCGGGTGGGGGGGGGGGGCGTTCCTTGGCTGGAAAGCTGCAGCCTTTGTTGGTTCCATACTGAATAACCCCACTCTCCTTCTACACAGCTTCCTAGCCCTCCCCTCCACTGCCAGTTTTCTGACCTGAAGACTGTAAGTGTCTGTGCCCCGACTGGCAAGGCTCACCGCCTAACAGAGAGATGATTACTGACAAGGTGAAGGGGTGACTCAGCCTGTGACATCAGGAAACAACCAATCTAAAAATCTAACAAATGTACAGCCATCTGAGCCTGGAAGTATTAGCTTCGCAGGGTCTGCTAAAAATGAGGAGATTATATGCTGATAATAGGAGACAAGTGCAAACAGATGTGATCTACAAGGGAGACATAAAACAGGAGTTCCCTGCCCTGCATGGTGGTGTCCTTAGCGCTATAGCTGCAGGCACTTCACCAAGCCTGGGAGGCTGAACCTCCTCTAGGCTTCTAGACCTGTCAGTGGTCAGCACCTGTGCTAGGTGCTGGGCCAGTACTTGAGTGTGTTCTCTCTCTCTCTCTCTCTCTCTCTCTCTCTCTCTCTCTCTCTCTCATATCTTGGGAACTGTACTTCCCCCTCTTTCTTTCTTTCATTCTTTTTTTTTTTTTTTTGAAAAAATAACTGTTCTCATTTTATTCATTGAGCACTTCACGTACTGTATTTTGACCAGCATTCCCCTCCTGGACTCCTCTTCCATCTCCTTACCCACCCACCTCCCTGCTCTCAAACCATTGAGTCTGGTTTGTGGTAGCTGACTTCTCTGGAGCAGGGGGCCTTCCATGGAGTGTGATTGATATACCTACCAGGCATCAGTCCATCAAAAAAAAAACGGACTTTCCCTCTTGCAGCATCCTTGGCTAGGAGCAGAACTCCATGTACATTTCCCCTCCTCCATGCTGCGGGCTTGAACTGTGCATGTCCCAGTCGCTGTGAGTTATTACAGGGATCTGCCCTTTATGCCTAGGAAACACTATTTTTCCTGAAGTCATTCACTGTCTCTGGCTCTTAAAATCTCTTCCACTCTCTTCTTCACAGATCCCTGAGGCTTGAAGGGAGGAATGTGAGGTAGACTTCCTACTCAGGGCTGTGAATTTCATCTTCAGGCTTATACAGCAAGCCTATCACCAGCTGAGCTATCACCCCAGCCCCAAGAAGCAGTATTCTAACAAATCTTTAGTGGCTCTTCCCTCTCCAAGGCAGTGCTGAAAACCACTACAGGGATAATTCTTTCTTTCTTTCTTTCTTTCTTTCTTTCTTTCTTTCTTTCTTTCTTTCTTTTCCCTTTTATTGAAAATAATTTTACATAATATATTCTAATTATGGGTTCCCTCCCCTCTTCTCCTCCAAGTTCCTCTCCACCTCCCTTCTCATCTGGATCCAATCTGTTTCTGTCTCTCACTAGAAAACCGATAGGCTTCTAAAGGATGATAATAAATTACAAATATACACAAAATATAATATAGTAAGATAAAACCCAAACTAATATATCCAAATTGGATAGACAAACCAACAGAGGAAAAGAGCCCAAGAGAAGGCACAAGAACCAGAAACCCATTTACACTCTAAGGAATCCTATAAAGTCACTAAACTAGAAGCCATAATACATCTGCAGAGAACCAGGTGTAGACACATGCAGGCCCCATGTATCCTGCTTCAGCTCCTGTGAGTTCATATGAGCTTTGTCCATGCTGATTTAGATGGCTGTGTTTGGTTCAGTCCCTCTGGCTCTTACACTCTTTCTGCCTTCTCTTCTGCAGGGTCCCCTGAGCTCTGAAGGGAGGGATTTGAGGAAGACATACATTTAGGGCTGTGTGTCCCAAGGTCTCTCTGCCTAATGTCTGGCTGCGGGTATCTATATTTGTTCTCCTCTGCTTCAGGAGAAAGCTTCTGTGGCGGTGGCTGAACAAGGCAGTATAGCAGAATGTCACTTTGTTGCTACTGTGTGTGTGTGTGTGTGTGTGTGTGTGTGTGTGTGTGTAAAGAACTGTAATATTTGGCCTCACCGTAGATCCCTCAGATATCTAGTCTTAGGTTCTTGGTCATCCAAGCAATGTCAGGCATGGGTTCTATCTCAGTATGGGCCTTAAGTCAGTGGTTGGTTGCTCCCGCCAACTATGTGCCACCATTGCCCTATCGTATGTTTCATGCAGGACAGCAATGTAGATCAAAGGGTTGTGGCTCTGGGCTTCTGGGCTAATTGATCTGGAGAGAGATAGATGAGGATGAGAGTGGATCTTTATTGCTGCAATAGAGTGTGGGTCTGGGACTGGTATGCCAGCATCACCAAGGAGACACTGTGTCTTTTATTACTGAACCCTCTTCCCACCTGCCATCGGGGGCAGGATCCAAGTGTGTGTGTGTGTGTGTGTGTGTGTGTGTGTGTGTGTGTAGAAGATAGCTTCGAGGAGTTGGTTTTCTCTTTCCACATGTGGGTTGCAGGAATTGAGCCTACGCTGTTTGGCTTGCTGGCACATGCCTCAGCCCACTGAGCCATCTCAGTAGCCCAAGAAGCTTGTTCATTAACAAGTCCTAGTGGGGTTTTTTTCTCCCAGATAACTTTGGGGACTTATGCAGGGATGTCAACTTCTCCAAGTCACCTAATTGATCACATGCCAACTCTAGACTCTAGAAAGGGGGCATAAAAAGCATCTTGTCCCAAATCGCACCTGAGTGGGGTAGCCCAGGCCTATGATTCCTGCACTTGGGAGGCGAAGGCGGGAGGATGAGGAGTTCAAGGACGCCCTTGTCTACATGGTTTGAAGCTAACAGGGGCTATGTGAGACTTTGTCTCAAAGTGAACCAAATCCCCTTTTGCAGCTGCTGTTGTTGGGAGTCCATGTATGTCAGTAGTCACGGTGGCCAGCAGGTCGGCTTCCAGAGCCCCGGGAGATGGGCTGACCCAGTCAATCAGTTCCTCATGGATTGCCAGAGTCCAGCCTAGCCTTCCTGTCCAGCCAATCCCTCTCCTCACCGATTCTTTCACATTCGGCTTCAAATGGAATCTTGTTCCATATGGTTTGCATCAGGCCAAGCCGGCTCTGGCCACCCTGAGGTGGGGACCAGCAGCCTCCCTCCCCCCTCCCGTCTCCCCTCCCAAGCAGGGGATGGCTTCCTCCTGCTGAGCCTCATTCCTTCCTTTCTTCTTTCATCTTCCAGAAGATCTAGTGCTTCTGATGACGTGCAGCAGAATTCTTTATAAACCCTTGAGGATTTTGGACTATTAGTAGATTATTTCAGAAACGTCTATGCACAGTGCTTTGTAATGTTTAAGAGGCCAGGGGGTTCCTTTCCCTTCTCTTCTGTTAACATTGATAGACAGGCAGACAGACAGACAGACAGACAGACACACACACACACACACAGAGGGAGAGAAAGATACATGTATACACACATAAGTACATATATACACACATGTATACACACAGTAACATATGCATACATCACACATACATACACATGTGCACACACACACACACACACACATATATACATACAAACATATACACATTCACAGACATACACATGTACACAGACCCTTTAAACATGGTATAGCTGGGTTTTGAAATGTCAGTTCATACTTTAGCAACAATATAATCGAATGGTTCTGATCTTTTATATTTATTTTACATCAAACACTGCTGTGTTTGCCACTTGCAAACTAGATAGAAATAAGCCACATGGAAGTGCCCATTTTCATTGGGTGCCAGACTCTCCTGGATACATTTGAAAAGATACAGATTCATAGATCTCATCCCAGACTTAAGGGACAGGAATCACTTTGCGGAGGGCTCCAGGGAACAAGCTCTCTGGGTGGTTTTCCTGCATGGTGGAGGTTAGGAGCTCCTGCTTTGGAGGGAAGAGAGAATTCAGACAAGGAAAGACTGAGAGAACAAAGGAGAGCAGAGCATTTGATGGGTACCACCCTGCATGGATTGAAATCTAGGTTCCCCAAACTCCATGCCCGCTCTGTGTCTCAGTTGTCCTGTCTGTGAAAAAATACCTATGGAACTGTGATATTTGCCCTGCTGGTGGCTGTGAGGAATGACATGTAGAATACATTTGAAGAGCACCCGGCCCATGCCAAGGGTGCTGGACGTGTTAGCTGTGGGCATTGTTCCAGGTGAGGTGAAGCACATACTCAAGGAGTGACTTTAGGAAGGAGGGAAGCACACTTAGCCACTTATCGGCGGCCTGAAGCTGAAGGCTGGCAAATAGGCTCAGTAAATTAACCTGGGAGGGTTTTGTTTTGTTTTGTTTTGTTTTGTTTTGTTTTTGTTTTTGTTTTAAGAAAAGAAACAAGCATTCCAACAATGGTTCTAAGCTGTAGTGAAGCCTGGAGATCTGCATTCTTAACTTTTTCTCACACATGTGCACATGGACAGGTGTGTGTGCAGGTATGTGTGGCCAGAGCCAGAGTTCAATGTCTGATGTTGTCCTCCATCCTTATCTTTTTAAGTTTTGAGATTATAATTTAATTGCAACATCTCTTCTTTCCCTTTTCTCTCTCCAGACAGACCTCTCCTCACTCTCCTCAAATTGATGGCCTCTTTCTTCATTGTTATATGCACATATGCATGCATATATGCATTTGATATATATATCATATATATTATACATTACACACACACACACACACACACACACACACACACACTACTAAATGTAACCCATATAGCCCATGTAATGTTACCGGTGTGTATGGTTTCAGTGTAGATGGCATTAGCTAACCAATTGGTGTCCTCTCCCATGGGACAACCACCTCTCCCACGCCTGGCTCCTCAGTTGCCTGTAGTCCTTTGTGCAGGGTTAAGATCTCAGAGGCTTTTCCCTGTCCAGGTCAGCGTGTTCTTTGGAGTCATCCTGGTTCAGCTCACAGTCGAGTGGCTATGTTGGTGAGATGGTGTAGCTTCTGATATTGCTAGAGAACACAATCTCACAGAAGTCCCCAATCCTCTTCCAGTTTCCCTGACCCCTCTTCCCCAGCATTCCCTGAGCCTGATTCATCTCAGCACTTTAGACACACAACCTTACACTGAGCCTGGACCTTGATATTTGGGCTGGCCTAACTGATCTATGAATCCTGGGAACCTCCATTGTCTTCCTCCTCAATGTTATGGTTATGAGTATATGTCCCTGTACCTGTTTTCTTCTTCTTAAACAGAGATTCCAAGGAATCCAAATTTAGATCCTCATGCTTCACCACTGAGCCATCTCTCCAGCCATTAGACTTATTTGTCATTTTTATTTGCTTTAGTGTTTATTTATGCAGTACTAGAGTACCTGGGCCCTCCTACACACTAAACGAGCAACCATCCCACCAAGCTACAGCCCAGCACTAAACATTTTAATAAAGATGACCAGAAAATTTTCAGAAACCCTGGTTTCATTGGAGGAAAGCCTAGTATTCAGATGGAAAGGTATCCTAGGATTACGAAAGCATGAACACTAACTGCATATTTCATATCTGCTTTCATAGGCGTGTCCAGAAAGTGGTAGAAGTATCCGGGAGGTACAGTGTGCATCCTACAACAACAAGCCGTTCATGGGCCGGTTTTATGAATGGGAACCATTTGCAGAAGGTAAGGCAGCTGGGTTCTCCTGACTCAGCTGTGTCAATAGGAATTGTTATAGTTATTATTGTTATTATTAGTATTAGTATTAGTATTAATATTGCGATTCTCCTGTAGATGCCTCCCAAGTACTAGGATTACAGGCATGGACCCCAATGTCTGATTTGATGACTGATCCATTTTTATAAGTAGCCCACATAGATTCTGGGGAACTTCTTAGATTTGTATTACAATTCATGGCTGAATACACCAGTTATTTCATCATTGTGGGAGAAACCCAAACTAAATATATTTCATAAAAAAAAAAAAAGACATTCTGTTGATCATGTTACTGAGAAATTAAATTGTTGGGCTGGGTTCAGACCGGCTGCATTCCTGAAAACCCAGATCCTTGCCCTTTTCAGTCTCTCCTCAACCCTTGGCTCTGCTTACCTCTTTCACAGGGGGACAGACTTTCACGACATTGCACTCAGAGCTCAGCATTTCTCACCTGGTGCCTTGGGTCAATATGTATGTGCTTCCCACCCCGACTCCTGCAAAGCCATGCTAAACCTCTAGTTCAGGGTTCTCAACCTTCCTAATGCTGCAACCCTTTAATATAGCTCCTCATGTGGTGACCCCCCCCAACAATAAAATTATTTTTTTGTTGCTATTTCATAACTGTAATTTTGCTACTACTATGAATCAGAATGTAAATACTTGGGGAGTAGAGGTTTACCAAAAAACACTTTGGGAGGTAGAGATTTGTAACCCATGGGTCGAGAACAAATAGATGCTCTAGTTTCTAATACCAGTAGATACGACAGCGTTATCTAGTTTCATGTTGACTTCTCGCAAGCTACAGTTATTTTAAGTGAGGGGAACCTCAATTGAGAAATATGCCCCCAGCAGATTGGCCTGTGGACAAGCTTGTAGTGCATCTTCCTGATGGGTGACTGATGTGGGAGGACCCAGCCCACTGTGGAGAGTTTCACCTCTGGGCAGGTGGTCTTGGTGTATGTGCGGAGCAGGCTGAGCAAGCCAGTGAGTAACAGCCCCCATGGCCTCTGCATCAGTACCTTTTCACCCTACTTGTTTTTGGTCATAGTGGGTTTTTTTGTTTGTTTGTTTGCTTGTGGTTCTTTTAAGAAAGGATTGCTCTGTGTTGCTTTGGGTGTCCTGGAATTCATTTGGTAGACCAGACTAGCCCTAACCTCCAAGATTCACCTGCCTCTGTCTCCTGAGGGCTGGTATGAAAGATGTATACCACCACCGTACCCAGCTGAGTCATGGTATATTTCCACAGCAATAGGAACCTCAACTAAGATAGTGACCTTGTCAAGAATCTTTCTAGTTGTAACCAGCATGTTAGTTAAAGTGAGCTCAGACTAAAAAGTAGGTGGTAGGTGGAGGGTAGGGTAGACCCTTGTGTGCTGTGCCTGCCCTCCTCAGAAGGGATATAGCCACGTACAGTCACTGAGAAACCAGTACAAAGTCAAAGACAGCCATGACAGAGGCAGACAGGAAGTAAAGTAGTGTGGCTGTAAGCCAGGAACACCAAAGGTTGCCAGGAACTGCCGGAAACTTGGAAGAAACATGGGAAGATCCTTATACCGCCACCCCTCCCTGACACCTTTGAGAGAGCATGATCTTGCTCACACCTTGACTGTGATCTCTGGCCACTAGATCTGTGAGTCAATGCTGTTGCCAGTAGTTTATCTGGTGTGTTACATCAGTGTTAGGAAACTTGGTTTCTTGATCCTTCTCAATGTCAGGAAAACTGCATAGTGATCCTTTCTGATCATATTTCCATCCCTGAACTCTATTCTAAGGCATGGATTCCCTGAGCTAATTCAGGCCCCATGTCTGACCTGTTGTCAGGGACCCACATCCCATGAAACAGAGGAAGCCAGGTGTGGAGTCAGCCTGACATTCAACCATTCTTCCACACAAATCAATATGAGGTTTAGGGAGATAGCATAGCCATTAAAGTGCTTACTATGCAAGCAAAGGGACCTTAGTTCAATTCTTAGTACCCATGTAAAAGTCCAGGTATGGTGCACACTTAAAATTCCAGTGTTGGGAGATGAAGACAGACTTTAGGGCTCACTGGCCAGCTAGCCTAGGAAGAGGTCCTGTCTCAAAGAATAAAGTGGGTGGGTGGTCTCTGAGGTTGACTCTGGTATTCATGCATACACATATACACACACATACAGGGTGGGGAGAGAAATAGAGAGAGAGAGAGAGACAGAGAGACAGAAAAGAGAATAGTATGTTTGTCTTCACTACAAGCCACATCCAAAATAATCCAGGATTTACCAACTATATCCAGCTGTCTTTTCTAATATTTACTGACAATGGTGTTTCTCACATAGCTGCAAGGAGACAAATGGTTATGGGAGTGGCATTTATTTTGGCTTTGTCTAAATAATTTTTCTTCTTCCCCCCCCCCCACTAACATTCTTTTCTTGATGTTATTCTTCTTCCTTTCAAATGACTCCCAGGCTGAGCAGTGGGAGGGAGAGGCTGCTAGCGTTTCTGTGTGGTGTGCAGGCAGACCTGACGGCTGGATTTTGCATTGGGCTCTGGGCTGTGTTTGTATGTCTTCTGCTATTCGCTTGTGCCTACTTAGGGAAACAGCTGCACTCATTCAGCCCAATGCTACATAGAATAGTAAAAGCAGAGCGCAGGCTCTGATAAACACATCAATTTCACCCGATGGTTCTTCCAGGGCCTTTAATCACGTTTCCTGGACATGATGGCCTCGCCTCGAATCATGCATCTAGGAATTTTTCTCACAGTCCTAGACCTTAAGCATGTAACAGGGTAGAGGGGGAATTGGGGTGCCCTGGGTCTTATTTGGGGCTGTCATCTCAGCTCTCTTTCATGCTCATATTTGGTTTGGATAATGTATTATGTGGTCACCGTACCCAGACACTGGGGCAAATTATATAGTACTCCATCTAGTGTTATGCATGATAGTTACACCCCAGGTCTCCTATAGGTGCTGCAACATTGGATAGTACCACGCCCCGTACACCTTGTTATCTTAGTTACTTCCCCATTGCTGTGGGAAAATACCCATATAAAAGCATCCTCATGGAGAAAGGGTTTATTCTGGCTTATGGTTTCCAAGGATTACAATCCATCATGGTAAAGAGGACTTGGAAATAGACAGGGAAAGCATGACAGCAGAAGCAGAAAGTTGGCTGGTCACACATTGCATTTGGTTGCAGAAAGCAGAGGGAACAAGAAGTGGTACTGGGCTATAAAATGTCCCGGTCTACCTCCCATCCCCCACTCCATGACCCACTTCCTCCAGCAAGGCTCAACCTCCTAAAGGTTTCACACCCTTCTAAAACAGTGCCACCTACTGGAGACCAAGTGTTCAAACAGGTGAGCCCATGGTGGTATATTTCAATTTCTAATCACAAGTATTTTTTTCTGTTTGTATATACCTGTGGTAAAGAGTTATATATACACTCTAGTGAAAGTTGTGTGAATGTGGAATGTGACTTCTCTGTCAAGACACCTTATTGGTCCTGTCAATGTTAGTAACCATGACATGAGTCAGGCCCTCTCTCTCTCTCTCTCTCTCTCTCTCTCTCTCTCTCTCTCTCTCTGTGTGTGTGTGTGTGTGTGTGTGTGTGTGTTTAAGGATGCAGGGGATGGATACACGCACCCATGCACATATATACAGAAGCCAGAGAAAAGGACAGCAGGTCTTATCTCAGCTGCTTTCTGCCTTCATCTCATGAAACAGAGCCTCACATTAAACTGGACGATCACCAGCAAGCACTCAGAATCTTCCCATCTCCACCCTGTAGCTCTGGAGGTATAGGCATATGCAGCCATTCCTGACTTTTTATATGGATGCTAGGGATTTGACCTCAGGTCCTTATGCTTGCTCTGCAGGTGATGTGTTACCTGCTGTATTGTCTCCCTGGTCCAAGGTCTCTCTTTCTTTGAGTTTTAAGAAGTAATATCCTGATTCTCTTCGGCTCATCTCATTTGTCAGCCTCCATAGCCTTGTGCTGGTCGGCCATTATTAAATGGAGTCAGGTTGAATGCAACATTATGATACCATATGGCGTCTGAAATGATGACCAAAGCAGCTACGAAGTGAGCAACAGGTGCACGACGGTATAGATTTCATGGATCTGCTTGGCAGAGAGATGAGTCATGTCCCAAGAGGGACGGAGAGGGATGGTGGAAGATTTTTATCATGCTACTCAGAATGGCGTGCAAGCTACAATTCAAGAATTGTTCACCTCTAGAATTTTCCATTCAATAATCTTTCAGTTAGTACTGGCCCTAGAAAGTGAAGCTGGAAAGGGAAACCATGCATAAGGTGACACCACTGTGCCTGTTTTCCTGCGAGGACTCGGGGGCAGCAGCTAACATTCAAGTGTCGAGTTTTGATAGGTTATTGTAGTAGAGATGGCAGATACCAGCACTTATGATTTACTTATTCATTCCATGGCACTGGGCATGAGCTCGGGGCCTCATGCACGCTAAGCACTCAACCACTGATTTATGCACCCAGCCCAGAGAGTAGGGTTAAGTCACAGCCACAGCAGTGGATCTGTGTTTGGGTGTCTTAAGGAATCTGTGTCCCTGAGAGCTGAGCTGAAGAGAGTGGAATTCTGAAAGGCAGAGGAAGGAGGCTGAGCCAGGAATGGGAGCTCGTCTGCTGGGAACATGAACATGTCAACTGCATTTGGTCAGGAGTGGCTGATGTATGCTGTGGTAACATCCCCAGTCCTAATGACTTCACCTTAAAGTTTCTCTTGCCCAGACTGTGTGGTAGTGAAATATGCGTTCTAGCTTCTGCTGAGACAGGGCAAGGGGACACATGATTTGTGCACAGATTTTTAAAGCTTCTGTCAGTGGTGGGCCCCATTGTTTGTGCTCACACCCCACTAGCTAAGCTGTCAAAAGCCAGTCTTCACTTTTTAAGGATTAAGTTGACAGTTTCCCCTTGTGTATGTTGAGGGGAAATAAACTCTTAGGAACTAGCCCTGAGGGCTAGGACAAGCACAAAACTCCACTGAAATCCTTTCTCTTGAGTCCCAATGACTCTCATCAGGCCACTTGCAAGAATGGAAGGTTTTGTTCTGGGGAGTGTTAGTGGTAACCCACATCTGTAATGTCTGTAAGGTTCTGAGGGGCTCCCAGCAGGTTCTTCCTATTGTCTCCATGGCAGCAGATATTTATGGTATCTGGTATCAGAATGTAGGTGCCAGGTACCTAGGAGTGGTGATTCTCTCTCAAGCCATGCTGCTAACAAAAACACATGCCGTGCTATCAAAGCATGGGCCCTGATAGAGGGAGGCTTAGGCTAAGTGTAGTGGGTTGGCATTAAGGCTTCCCTTGGTCCATAATCCTTAGGATTTACGAACCTTTGGAAATGACAGGGAGCACTTTGGGAAACAGAAGGCAGTTCCTCTACCCAGCGAGGAATGTTCGAATGTCCTTAGATCTTCCCAGAGCTCTCTCATGAGTGCTCGGGAGAACACCTAGCAAGGCTGAACCACAAGCCTGCTCTAGAGATAGGGCATCATCAAGGACAAAGCAAAGCTCAGAGAGCAACCAAAAGGATGATTTGAGTTTCTTACATGTTCGTTTAGAATTAGAGCTGATACCTGGCTAGTAAGACGTTCAGGAGTTAGCTGAAGATATGGGACTTTGACTTAAAGAGATCACATAGGCCTGAGGATTCCTATTGTGAGTCATTGACCTCTAAAGATACGATTTCCAGAGAATGTAGAATCATAAGCCGGATTGTATATTGGATCAAAAAAAAATCTAAGCTTTGTATCAAAGCAGGGGAGCAGAGATAACACACTGGGGCTGGGATGTAGCTCGGTAGAGGGTTTACCTTGCACATGTGATACCCTGGGTCTGGTTCTCTACATCTCATAAACTGGGCACGGTAGTGCATGCCTCTAATCATAGCACGTGGGAGGGAGAGGTAAAAGGAACAGAAATTTTGTGTCAGCCTTGGCTATCTCAAAAACAAGTAATAATAAAATAAAATGAGAGATTGAACTAACTCTAAGAGGCTTAAAGAAGACCAGAAAGGTGGTTCAGTAAGTAAACCAGGACATAATAGCACCAGGGTATTAACAAGAGAAATACATAATTTAATATGCTAGTGAAGCTTATGATTTATAACGTTTTCATTTATTTATTACAGTGAAAGTTATGGACTGTGTGTCTTGGCCCCTCAAAAATTCATTTATTGGAGTCCTAATCCTTACTGTGGCTGTATTTGACAATGGGACCTCTAAGGAAATAATTGAAATTAAATGAGGTCCAATGGGTGGGGGAGCAAATAGGGTTAGTGTCTCCATGAGAATAGGAATATACACCAGCATTTTCTCTCTGAAGAGATGCGAGCATACAACACATTAGTGGGTACCTATAGGACACGAGAAGAGGCAGGCCTAGGGAAACAAAACCCACGCTGGTATTTTGATGCTTAGGTGTCTGGCCTCCCAAACTATGAGAAGTAAATTCCTGTCATTTAAGCTACCCAGTCTGTTATTTTATTCAGCAGCTCACATTGACTTAGACAATGAGGATCAAATAAAATGCTTTTTTAGAAGTCTGCATATATTTTGAACAGATGCCGTGTACTTGGCACAGTTCTGAGTGCTAAGGCTCCCTCGTAGTAAGCATCTAGACAGTGTTAGGGTCCTCATTTTGTACAGGAAAGGGAGGTATAGGATAGGCAAAGGTTTGCCCCGACCAGACAGCTAGCAAATAGTACAGTGCCCCCCCCCCCCCCAAACTCAAAAGCCTGCCTGTGAATCTTGACTATGGTGTGAATCTTGACTGGAGGATGGGTCAGGAGAAGTGTTTCAAAACCCCACACAGTGCTGGATGCTTCAAGATGTGTATGTGTGTGTGGGGGGGGGGGGGGGGAATGAAAACTCCAAAAACAAAAGTGGAATGGCTCTGTTGCCTTTTCAAGAATGTTCTAGAATGTTGCCCATGGTAGTGTTAGTCTACAACTGGAGAAAAGTTAAGAGGGGCAGGGGACAGCCATCTCTTAAAAGAGTCTGCGGTGAATAAGGCATGTTGGAAAAGTTGGCTGGTTTAAGAAAGAGAGAGACTTGTCGAGAGTGGTGCTGGGCTAAGGAGGTCTATGGCCCTGGAGGATGAGATTCACACAGAGGAGCAAGGATTCATGAGAAGCCTACCTACCAACCTGCTTTTCCTGCAGAACGTGTACTCTAAGTTCTTTGCACACCTTTAAAGAGAGCTTCCTTGCCATTTATCACAGATTAATTTAGTCAAGATAAATGAAAGGAAACATATGTCTACCACGATGTTTGTTCAAAAATGTCCTTAGTACTTTTTTCCATAATAGATCAACTGGAAACAAACCAAGTATCCAGCAAAGGATCCTGCAGAAACTAGTTATACATTCACCCGGTGGAGTATTATTTGGCAGTAAAAAGAAGAATGTGCTACTGATACATATAAAAACCTGGTCAAAGCCCAGAAATATGATGATGAGCAAAGTCAGCCAGACACAAGAGAACACACTGTCCAATTCCATTTCTGTGATGTTATAGAAGAGGTGGGGGGCAGGTTATGGTGAAAGAATGCCAGTGTTTGGCCTATGCAGGTGGCGGGCTTAGCTAGAAGGGAGCATCATAGAACCTTCTGGATCGATGGTGATGTGTTCTCTCATAATTAGCTATTACACAGGTGTATGCAGTTTTCCAAACCCATAGTAACCCAAGCATTTTATTGGGTAGAATTATACTTTAAAAAATTATTCATTGGGCTGGAGAGATGGCTCAACAAATTAAGATCATTAGATACTCTTCCATTGGACCGAAAGAGTGAGATGTGCATAGAAGAATTTGTGCAAGAATTTTCTAGAAGTCCGTCCTCAAACCCCCCTGTCTTAGAAGCAAGGATGCTAAGGAGGCATTGATTTCTTCCTGCAAAAGTATGTTCTTATGTCTTTGCCATTCCCAGCACTCATATGGCAGATCCTAACCATGAGTAACTCTAACAGGGGGTCCAACGCTCTTCTGGCCTCCACAGGCACAAGGCACACATGTGGTGCACATACATACATGCAAGCAAAACATCATATTCATGAAAATATTTTTAAAAGAACTTTAAGAGTGTATTCTCAGGCCAGTGGGATGGCTTTGTAACAGTGCTTGCTGCCAAACCTCAGGGCATGCATTTGATCCTCAGGATCAACATGGTGGAAGGAGAGAAACAACTCCTACAGAATGTCCTTTTGACCTGCACATATGCATCTCAACACACACACACACACACACACACACACACACACACACACACACACA
>JADRCD010238846.1:8395-18395 GCA_019843815.1 Montemys delectorum
CACTCACACACTCACACACATACAAACACACATACTCATACTCACACACACACTAACACACACACTCACACACATACAAACATACATACACTCACACACACTAACACACACACTCACACACACACTCACATACACACACACAAACAAAGCATAGAAAACCATTTCATCATGGAAGCTGCACTGTCTCACAGTGTGTCCCACAGTACACCCCTCTGTCCGCACATTTCACTTGCAAATGTTCACTGCAATGAGTCATTGGCCAGCTTCTAGGTCTCTGACTTCTGTGACACTATCACTATTGGCGCCTAACCAGGACCCCTCCCAGTTATCCTGTTGTCATGGAGATTGAATAGCTTTGAATCAGCAGACCTGGCTTTTGGTCCTCTCACAAACCCCAATCATTCACAGATGATATAGACTTTGGAGTGGACCAACTCAGAGTCCTGGATCTGGGCCTAGGTAGGACCTGAGCTGCTCAGCCCACTGCCTTTCCTTAGCCACACCACCAGGGTGCACTCTCCAGCACTGCTCCTGTTAGGACACTCAATGCTTCCATGCCCTCAGGAGCAGCTCCACTGTGTTGCCCAGGCCAGGTGCAGTGCAGGGACCCCACTCTCCTAAGTGCTGCTGCCAGCAAGGGGGCTGCGCTAGCTCTCTTTCTCTCATGCCCTTGGAGACAGCTCTGCCAACTACTGCAGGTGAGGAGAGGTGAGAGGGGAAGGGCAACTCTCCTGCACCATGCCACCTCACAGCAGATGTGTGCTGGAGCCAGCTCTTGTGGGATCTCACTTTTGGGGCCAGCTCATCCATGTTCCCTCCATCAGGACCAGCTCCACTGTGCTGTCCAGGCCAGGTGCAGGGTACACTCCCCAAGTGCTGCAGCCAGTGAGGGGTAGGGCCAGTTCACCCGTTCTCATGACCCCATGGGCCAGGTCTCCCAACTGCCACAAGTGGTGAGGGGTGAGGTGGCAGAAGGGATCCCTCCCAGGCCATCTCATGGCAGACATGTGGCGGGGCCAGGTCTTCCACATTCTCACCCTCAAGCTGGCTTACTTACACGCCCCACCCCCCACCAGAGTCACTTCTGCTGCGATATCCAAGTAAGGTGCAGGCCCCACTCTCCCAAGTGCTGCAGCTGGTGAGGGGCAGGGATAGTTCTCTTGCATTCATGACCCTGTGGGCAACTTTCCCCACTGCAGGAGTCAGCTCTCCCACACTCATGCCCTTGGGGCCCCCTTCACCCACACAGCTGCCAGCAGAGCCAGCTCCACTGTACTGCCTGAGCAAGGCACAGGGCCGCTGTCCCTAGTGCTGCCTCTGGTAAGAGGTGGGGCAGCGCTCCTGAATGACCCAGCCAATGAGGTGGTGGGGCCAGTTCTGCACAGCCCCTGGACATCTACATGGTCACTGACGGGCTGCTTTGACCAGAGATGCCTCCATGTTCTCTAGTGGTAACATGACCCTCGGACATTGGATTGGACCCCTGTATAGCCATGACCCAAACATAGCAGCCAGCGGCAGCTCCAGCCCAGATCTCACCCTGGCCCTGACTAACCACTCAAAACAGGCTACTTCTCTCCACCTTCAAGTCTCTAGTTCCATCTCTCTTCATAATGCTCAAGCTGCTCCACTTCTCTTTCTCTCCCATCTGTTTGCCACAGACTTGCATGTGGTAGTAGCTCCCAGCACAGTCTGGCTACATGACTGGTAAGGCCCCTGAGTGACTTCCTCCACCTGTGCTGCTTGGCCACAAGTGGGTGTCTAGGGCCCACCTGTGCTGTGAGCCCAGAGGGCAGGTCTGTGGGTGACATGGCAGTCCACAAGTCTCTGCCTGTCTTCCTCCTCCCTTGCTGCTCTCTGTGTGATGGTAGGAAAGGCTCTGTGTGTTTATGGCCTGCCTGTCATGGGGTGGAGGGGCAGGTCTGTGGCTTTCTTTCCTCTCCTGCATCACACGGCATGGCAGAAGGCAGGTCTCTGTCCGTCTTCCTCCTGGATTAGATCTAATTTGATTTGATTTTTATGCATTCTAGGTATAAAAGAGCTTTGACCACCAAGCCAGGTATCAAGCCAAGACGAACAAAGGACTGCCATCTACTCTGCCTCTGACTGATATAAGAACACCACCACCACCACCACCACCACCACCACCACCACCACCACCACCATAATGTGTGTTTGCCCATTTCCCAGGAGAGGGGTTATTTATCGTGGGTAGCAATGAATACACCTTTTGTGGTTCGCCATTATGAATGAACTGACTATTAGTTTAAAGTAGAATTTATGAAGAATAGAAAATATTTCATTCCATATTAACCATGTTTTGTTTTTTTTTAAAGACTCAGAAATTGATATAAAGAGAGCCTAGTCAAATTGTTTCAGTCTTCGTCCTGACGACCGGATTGTTTTTGATATTTTCCTTGCTTGTCTTCTCCTTCTATCATAACAGTTGTGTTTGTCCTGTTCTTACATCACGGCAATTGACTTCTTGATTCCACTGACTTTACCTTAGAAAGCTATTGACCATTGTTAAGTAAGCATATCCCCGCTGCTTCCTCTGCTGTAGCTCACTGTAAGGAATTGCCCATGTGAGAAGCGGCTTGATTACAAATCAATGCCAGCAATTTGGAGAGTCTGCCCTTGTGACTTTCAACAGGGACTCATGTACAAAGCCACCATTTGTTTCCTCTGAGTTATCCAGGCTAAGCAGGGAGACCATGTGCACCTACCACTCTCCACTGCCCTGAAGAATGGCTTCTAACCTCCTGCAGCCCGACCATGTAGGATTCTAAGGAAACAGAGAGATGGACACCATCGAGCAGAGAGTCTCAAATACACAGTCCAAAATGCATGATGTATCAATAGACAGAAATGTCCTTTTTTCTACAGAAAGCCCTTAATATGAGGCTGTCCCTACAATTCTGACATGATCATATGCTCACGGTACATTTTTCTCTTAAGAGCAGACATGTTAAATTATTTTGATTTTTTTAAAAAAATCATTATTACATTCAAAAGTAAGTCTGACCTCAAGTTTGCTGTCTTTATGTAATTTTGTTTTCCATTTAAGCTCCTAATCAGTCTCATGAGATGAAAATGTTTAGATTATAATCATAAAAGATACATACAGAAAGCTGCTTGGGCATGGTTACTGACTCACCGTCCTTAAATACTAGCTGATACCCCTTTCACACCTAAAGACTTCAGTCATATTTTGACCATTCTATTAATCATGCAGAAGGTTTCATTGGGCGTGTCTGGCGCTCTTCTTGGGTTTAGTTGCCAACTTTACTGTTTTTCCTAATCGGCTATTTCTTTCTGCTTCAAAGCAACAGCATTTATCATCTATTTTCAAAACTAAGTATTAACCCATCATTTATAGAGTAAGTTACTTCTTTGATTTTTGTGTTTTTGCTTTAACAGTTGATTTACTTAAGGAAATGTGTTTGCCTTTGATTACTGTTCCGGCCACATTCCGTAAGTTGATAAATGTCCTCACTCTGTTTTATCTAACTGCCTTGATTGCTAATTTAGGTTCTTCCAACCCAAAAGTATTAGTTTCCTTTCCACTAATTAAATATTTCCCTTCTGTTTTCAGACAGTTTCCTAATTATCTACTGCATTCATAGAATTTGACATACAGCCTTCCTTTGGGTTTCTCTGTGGCTAATAAAAGAACAACTTTAAAAACAAACAAACAAACAAACAAACAAAAAACAAGTCTTGTTATATAATAATCCAGGCTGACCTGTCTCTCTATCCCCGCCACAGGGAGTCTCAGCTGAGAAGTGGCCGCCTCCTGTTGCTAAGCAGGATTTTCAGTGGAAACCATAAAAACAAAACAAAACAAAAACAAAGACCAAACAACAACAAAAACAAAAGTCAAATCACACAGACCCAGAAAGAGAAAGTAGAAAGAAGTGAGGTTACAGGTCTCAAGGCGTGTTCAGGGCCCTGGCATTAATATTTAAAACATAAAAAAGCACAGAAATAGTATCTGAGCCTATCTGAACAGTTTGTGCTGTCCACTCCATTTCTCCTCTGGCTGGGGGCAGGGTGCTCTTTCTCATCCCCTCTAGGAGGCTGTTTTCCTTTGTGGAAACTGTACTTGAACCTGTCTGCTCATCAGTGTAATGACTTAAATCAGCTCAGTTAGTGCCTCTAACTGGAACACAAAAATGCGTTCTCTCTTACAACTCCTCAAACTCTTCCTAATCCACGTTCAAGCTTTTATTAATCCCGATTTTATAGGTCCAGATTATTGTTCAGTTTTATGTTTGCTTACCTTATGCTGGTCTTGTCTCAGAACTTCTGACCAGTCATTGCACTGATACATAACCATATGTATGATTACTGAGATAAATCAGTTCCGTCCTTACCTGATTTTTGTTTCCTCTTGTTTTGTTCCTTCTTGCTTCCCACACAGCTCAGGCTGACTTCAAGCTTGCAGTCCTCCTCTGCTGGGATTACAGCCATGTGTCCCCCATGCCCCTCCTAGTGTAATTGTGTCCACAACTCCAATTTATATATTTGGTCTACCAATTCCTGCATTCAAAACTTCATTTATATCATTCATATGGAATCTGCCTTTAAGAATTTTATTTGCAGAGTGAAGAGTTTAAGAGTTCAGAGTTTAAGAGCAGCTGCTGCTCTTGCAGTGGACCCAGACTGGATTTCCAGCACTCACACAGTAGCTCACAACCATCCATAACTCCAATTTGAGGGGATCCAGTGTTCTCTTCCAACCTCCACAGACACCAGGAAAACACATGGTATACAGACATACATGCAGGCAAAGCACTCAACACACTCAAACACATAAAATAAATTAATCTCAAACAAAAATCTGTTTTAAAAGAATCTTGGCTGCATGCTCTTTTACATTTTAGGATGTTACACTTAGGCATGTGCAGTGGGCTCTGATCTTCATATTTGAACAACTTAACATAAATAATCTGGCTTTTCATGAACTATGTTCTCTTCTTCTGAACATTCCATTGATTACACCAAAAGCTCCAGAGTTATTCATAGTAGACACTGTGTATGGGAAAATAGAACTTATTTCCCCTCTCTTTTTATTACATTCGTTTATTTATCTGTATGTCATAGTGCATGTGAGGATGTCAGAGTCAGTACTCTCCTACCATGTGGCTCCCCAGAAATGATTTAGCGACACAGAGGCTTTCCCTGCCGAGCCAGCCCACCAGCCCTATCTCCTTCCTCTAACCATAGTACCGTTAGTACCTCCAGTCAACCTTTTCCATCTCTCCCGTCTCCTCCCCTCCCAAGCTTCTGGGAAGCACTGTTCTATGCCTACCAGAGAGAAACTGTCTTTCTGTGTCCAGCTTACTTCACTTACTGTCCTCATCCATCTTTCCACAGGTGACAGGATCTTTTTTTTTTTTTTTTAAGACAGGTTATCAGCTGGGCCTAGTGGCACATATCTTTAATCCCAGTACTTGGGAAGCAGAGGCAGATGAACCCCTGTGAATTGGAGGCCATCCAGGTCTACACAGTGATTTCATGGACAGCCAGAGGTACAAAGTGAGACCATGTCTCAAAAAGAAAGAGTCGGGACTTCACATCGCCTCACCTCGGCTGGCCTCAGACTTCCCGTGTGGCTGAAGACGATTTTGAGCTTGATCCACCCCCTATGCAGTGTTGAGGATAGAAATGACATGCATGCTAGACAAACACTCTACCAGGTAGCCACGCCTCCAGCCCCAGATGTCATTGTATTATGAGTCTGGAAAGTCCCCAGCAATGTCTTTGTAAAGAGTAGCAACGTTTGAGCCCACACCTTGTTCTCTAGGTACTAAGTCCTGCACTTTTCCCTCCTGCATTCTGCTAGAGTTTTTCTATTCTATTCAAGATTTCTGATCCCAAGTCTAGTGTCTGCCTCATCTGTCATTAGTTCAAATTAGCAAACGCTTAAATTAAAATCCTTTCAAGCTATTTCTTTTTTAACTACTTTACTTTTCTGTTTTTTATTCTGCTGGTTTGGGTGCTGGAAACTGAAGTCAGAGTCATGTGTATGTATACCAAATATACATTTCCATACTGTTCTCCATCCTACCACCAGATCATTCTTATATTGTTTTATTTCATTTATCTAATTATAATTTACACTATATTGTAATTTCTAATATTCATTTAACATTAATTATAAATAATAACATAATATATTTTCATGTTATATAATGTGTAATAAGCAATATTATATATCATATCATATAATTTAATTTGATTATATGTAATTAAATTACTATATATTTAATATAGTATAATACATAAATTTAATAGAATTAAATTATTATAATTAAATTTTAATTACTTTTAATATAATTTAAAGTATTAAATTGTACTTATATTGTATTTAAATTATATTAAATATAATTATGTATAATATATATTAGGATATATATTAGGTTTGGCAATTTTGTTTTGTTTTGTTTTGTCTTTTATTGTCTTTGGTTTGTGTGTGTGTGTGTGTGTGTGTGTGTGTGTGTGTGTGTATGTGTGTGTGTATGATTTAGTGCACACCTACACAGAAATTATCTACGAGCACCAAGTTCATGCAGTACCTGTGGAGACCAGGAGGGGGCATCAGATCCCCTGGAACTGGAGCTACAGGTAGTTGTGAGCCACCAGATGCAAGTGATGGGACCTGAACCCAAGTCCTCTGGAAGAGCAGCAGAGAGCTCTTAATCTCGGAGTTCTTAGCCACTCTAGCCCTTACAGTGGGTTTTTAATTACAGAAATAGCTGATATGTTAAGAAAGTATGCCCCATCCCAGGTTCTCTGCTAAGAGCTTCACGGGTTTTATTTCATTTGTGATGTGACCTCCGTTGAGCCCACATAAAGCACTGAGGCAAAAGAGCTCTTTGCCTCTGTTATCTGCCCCGTCGGTGCCGTTCTGTGCTGCTTCTGATATTTGCTTGTTTGAGACAGGGTTTCACTGTGTAGCTATGGCTGGCCTCCAACCCAGAGATCCACCTGCCTCCGTCGGGCTTCCAATGATGATTTTACTGTTGCCTTTCGTGGTTCATGTTTTAAAATGTTATCTCTCTTTTTAACATTTCTGACCCAACTGTTTCCCTTCATGGCATGTGTTTATGTATCACCTCCTGTTTCATGAGCTTGTCTCTTGAGCTGCAAATTGTGCTGCATTTTGCTGAAGGAGTTAAGTCTAAGGTGTTCTTAGCTGTTCTTCAAGTTACCACAATCTGTTTCAAACTCAGTTCTCCCATAGTGTGAGAACTGTGCTCCCTGTTTGATGATGTACAGTTTCTCAGAGACCTAGGCACTCCCCTTTTCCTTGTTTGTCTAAGCTGCTCCGAGGAAGGGGGCGGGGCGTGGATGGGAGGGCGTGGCAAAGGCTGACAGCAATGTACTTTCCTGGTACACAAAATGTGATTTTCTTTGGCTGCTCTTTGCTGCCCACCTGGCTCCTATATGAACCCCTAATTTCTGCCACAATGCTGACTGGTAGGACACGCTTTAATTTTCTTTCCAACTCTCCAGCACTTTTTTTATCTGCTCTGCCTCTGAAGCCTCACGAGAGGTGAGGCCATCCAATTACAGCACTGAGACAAGCTCGCTTTCCCAAAGAGTCCAGGTAAACAGTGAACTCGTGCTCCAATCCCCAAGTTCACATGTGTGTCCCAGGATCCACCGCTTCCCAAAGCCAGCACCCCATCCCGGGTGTGCATCCCCTGCTTTGTGTGCACTCTAGATCAGTGGTGCTGCCACGCTGCCCCTATGCTGGCAAAAGAGCAGCTCTGGGCCCTTACTCTATGAAGCAAGTTCTAGAATACCCTAAATGGCCTAGAACAGCACAGATGTTGCAAGTCTGTGCTGAGACCTTTGCCTGGATCAATGGTGCTTACTGAATGTGATGTCAAGAAGGGCACTGGGAAGTGTCTGGAGGTGTGCTAGGTCGTCACATTATGGCGGACTGTTACCGACATCTAGTGCATATGAAACAGGGAGTCTGCTATACATCCTAGAAGATGAGTCTCCCATAGAAAAGAATTATCCAGCCCCGGGTGCCAGTGGGGCAAAGTCGAACGACACAAGGCTTTGAAGCCAAACAGGACTACTTTTCTTCTTGGGTCCTTGACAGACAACAGGAACCAGACACTCACAAAGCCCCAGGACTTGCCACTGAGTTCTGCAAATAGGCCTTTCTCTACACCTTCTACCTTAAGTCAGTCATACTTATGTTCCAGATTCTGTGGGCAACTCCAATACTACTCCCAAAGGCAAGAAATTGTGGATTTTGGAAATAGGATGATGATTCTCTCCCTCAAAATAGTTGAGCAGAGTGAAAGCCTCAGCCCCCAGACCTGACCCAGAGACAGGCTCTTCTCCCAGGTCCTTCCACTCAGCTGGTGTTTTGCATTTAAATGACAGGGGGCTTGCTGGGGAGAAGCCGTGGCTGGTCCTCTCTGTGAGGAGGAAAGTTGTCGCCTCTCTGAAGTGGCTGCGTTAATGTCATGTCATTATACCGTATTGCTGCACAGGTTAATATAATTGGGTGTCTATGTGTGAGCAATGATCCGTGCCGTGTTACTGCTCTGAAACAAATGACATTTAACCAGCCGGCCTGTAAGGCTCCTTGTTATCTACATGGTGAGCAATTGGCACGGAGAAGGAGTCCTCTCGGTGAGCAACTGATGAATTAGTTGTTGGGTTTCCTCGACAGCCTGGATTTATAAGACTGAGAGTCTAACATAATTTATTAGATCTATAAACAGACAGATACCATGTTTTCACCGAGATTACATCTTGTCACCTTCAGATATTGTGGCACTGACAGCCCTGTTATAATTTAATTTCATTATTCTGATAAGGTGTTGTTGCCCAGGGCTTGGCAGTTGGTTAGTTAATTAGTTAGTTAGTGAGTGAGTCAGTCAGTCTGTTAGTTAGTTAGTATGTCCCTTCCCCATCTGAGATATTTTCATGTTTAACTAAAGGAAGTTTAAAGGAAGCAGATACTCTTGTGCCAGCTGATATCTGGTAGCTTTTTGGAGCTGTCACTGTTGATCTTATAAAGGCAGGAGCAAAGTTGGAAGAGGAATTAGTGTGTGGTCCTGGCCTGGGTGTGGCAAGAAAGGAACTCAAGCAAATGTACTACCGTACACTTGGAAGGGGGGGCTCATTGGGGGATCTTCTGCATAGAAAGCTCAGTTAAAAAGCTTTAGCTCATGACTTACCCTGCAGGGTATCTGTCCCACTGCAGACCTCTACCAGCCCATGCCACAGGAGAGTTCACTCCAGGTCCACCTACCACCTCTCTTACTCTCATGGAGACCTAAGAGGAATATATGGTTACGGCCATGTTCCACCTGGCAATGGCACAGAAAGGGAGAATAGAATGGGATGCTTGGAGTCACAGTCAAGCCGAAGGACTTCATTCTCCATTCCTGCCAACTGTGTGCAGGAGTTTCCCATTGTCTTAGGCTCTCAAGTGGATAGAGAGCTCTACAGGGTCTCTAGTAGTCTGTCTAGGGTGCCTCTTATAGAGTTATTCTCAACTAAATCTCCTGTCATGTAAAAAGAAATGGGTGCACACTGACTCTCACACTTCTCCACAAAGGGCCACAGGTCTGGCTGACCAACATGTGCGAGTGAAGGTCATTGGCTGTCCCAAGAGCTGCCTGCTGACATGGTGCTAGAGCTCTATGCCCAGTCAAGAGAGCTCAAGACAGTGGGAAAGTCCCATTCACAGGCAGTAAATCGGGGTGAAGTCTCTCTGGGTGACACACTGTGATTGTAGGCATTGCATTCTATTGCCCCTTTCTGCATCACTGGCAGATGAAGCACAGGCATAATTATATGTTCCTCTTAGATCCCCATGGGAATAAAATGAGGCCATGAACTCACAAAAATGCTTTGTAAGTTAAAGGAGTCTTTGAAGAAAGGGTTCGTTGATTAGTATCAACGTAAGAGGTAATTTTTATATGGAATGGATATATATTTTTTATTTTACAATAAAACA
>JADRCD010238846.1:20895-56469 GCA_019843815.1 Montemys delectorum
TTTCAATGCCGTGCTGTCCCCACCACGACAGACCGGCATCAAAACCATGACCTAGAATAAACCTTCCCCCGCCCCCAACACCACCGCTTAAGTTGTATCTGTTGTCTATTGATCACAGCAATGCAAAAGTAACCAAAGCCCCTTTCCTGACACTTGACCCTCCTCCACCAGAGGATGGGATCAGTTGCTGTCATCCTTGACCAAGTAGCTCCTAAGGCTGGCAACAAGACCTTGATTGGCATGTCTCTCTTGCTAGAAAGAGCTCAGACCTGGCCTCTATGTGTGACTATGCTGCTGGTACTCAGCAGGGTGTCAGCTACATGGCCATAGGCACAACACACACCAAGTTAACATGGGAAGAGCATATTCTTAACACTTCTTCATCTATACCCTGCCCCAGGATTGGGCTTACCAGGGAAGACAGGAAACTCTGGGAGCCCTTAGGGAGTCCCAAGAGGACGTGACTGTAATTAAAAGAATAAGTCCATTCTTACAGGGTGAGTTTGGAGGGAGATGCTGAGTCCTTATGTGACAGTTTACATACGTATATACACACATATGAATACAGAGACAATTGATTGGGAAAAGACCAGTCATGAATTTGAAGAAGAGCAAGGTGGATGTATGAGAGGAGTTGGAGGTAGGAGAAGGGAGGGAGAGATGTTATAATTAAAATACAATCTCAAAAATAAATTTTTTAAAAAAAAGATAGCTTTCCATTCACACCACCCAACCTGCTCAGAAGAGATCTCCTGCTACCCACAGTAGGTGCTGGAGATGACCTCTTAGCTGACAGCAACCAAACGCTCCTCTCCCTACCCTGCTTCCTTCCCAAGGTCTCTCCAGCTTATGGGGTTCCTGCTTAGAGCCTGGAAGCCAGTCGAGACAGAGAGGGACAATGGCTGCCTTTCTGAAGCCTGTGGAAGGACAGTTTGTAGAAGGAGAGGATTAGTCAGGCTCAGTGTTTTAGAGGATCTTTAGGCCACCAGGCCTGGCAGTGAGAGAGACTGAGAAATCAGTCTGGAAGCTAAGGCGGGTATAGCTTCAAACATCCGTCCCTAGACATAATAAAAATAAATCTATCTCTTAAAAATACATAGATGAATGTGTAAAAATTTAAAAAGAAAGAAATGGTATGTAAGCCAGGGAGCTGGGGCAAGAGGCAAGAACACTTGCTTTGCAAACGTGGGGCTGAGTTCAGATTCCTAGCACTCACATAAAGGCTAAGTATGGCTGTACTCGCTTTTAACCCCAACATTGGTGGGGGATGGGAGCACAGGCAGGCAGATGATTTTTTGTTTGTTTGTTTGTTTGTTTGTTTGTTTGTTTTTCGAGACAGAGTTTCTCTGTATAGCCCTGGCTGTCCTGGAACTCACTCTGTAGACCAGGCTGGCCTCAAACTCAGAAATCTGCCTGCCTCTGACTCTGCCTCTGCCTCCCAAGTGCTGGCATTAAAGGCATGCGCCACAGCTGGCCAGCTCTAAGCAGGCAGATTCTTAGAGCTAGCCATTTACCAGTGAGTTTCCAGTTCTATAAGAGACCCTGCGTCAAGAGAGCAATAGGAGAAGACATCTAAAGGCCTCCTCTGGCCTCTGAATGCAAATACATAGGAATACATACACAGACACCCATGTGCATACAGCACACAAACACACTGTACACAGACAAGCCATGGAATTCCAGCCTTATATATCAAATTTAACTTCTCTAGTAACCACATTTTGGGGGAGGGGGGGGTGAGACAGGGTATCTCTGTGTAGCCCTGGCTGTCCTGAACTCACTCTGTAGACCAGGCTGTCCTCAAACTCAGAAATCCACCTGCCTCTGCTTCCCAAATGCTGGGACTAAAGGCATGCGCCACCACTGCCCGGCTTAGTAACCACATTTTTTAAAAGCAAAAAGAAACGAATAAAATTAGCTTGATGATATATTTAATTTATCCCAATAAGTCCAAATATTATTCAATATGTAAACAATATAAGCACATAAAGTATCTTACATTCTTTTTTAGAACTATAGTATATTGTATCTGTAGTTGGAGCTAACCTCGTCGTAAAATCCTCACACTTGCTCTCTGCCTCTGGCTGGCGTCTACTCTATTGGAGCACAGCGTTCTAGAATGCCAAGTCAGCCCTCAGCTTGACATTCCCACCTGACAAGTGGTGTATCTGAAGGGATCAAAGGGGAAATGAAGACATACAAGGTCAGGTGCGGGGAAGAGGGATTTCATAAGCCAGAGGATGTTCACTCGGCTCCACAACTCCCCACCAACAAAACAAGGTGTGGTACAAGGTTCCGGTAGAACATTCTCCAGCCGGGAGGACCCTGGAGCGGTTGGTTTCATGGCTGCCCTCCGGAAATGCTGTGCTTAGAGCCTGGAAAACAGAACAGTTTGAACTGAATCCAGCCTTTCAGATGCCCGATCCCCGCACCCCATCTGCCAAGCACCAGGAGCGAGGCAGATGCTGGAAACACATCTGTCAACTTGTTTCGATACTTTCTGGTACTCCCCCACCCACTGCCTGCCCCCCCCCCAAGAAGACTATACTTTCTGGGGTTAACAATTCCTGGTGCCCACTGGGGGGCATCCTGGAGCATCCCTAGAAGTAGCTGCAGCAGAATGTGGACTCCAGTCCTCAGGGAAGGACTGTGCTGCTGCTTTGCTGTTCTCCATAGCCCCTCCTCCCCCCTAGCCCCCCCAGCCTTCTGACAAAGCCTTCTTCTGCAGTAGGAAGTGGTGTGCTTAGGTGATGCTGACCCCAGCAGCGACCTGCTCTCTCTCCACAGTGAAGCAAAATTCTCTGTTGGATGGCAAACTTGCTTCTGCGTTCTTTTGCTATTCTACGACACAGGTCATGAGGATGTACTGGGGATATGTGCTGCTGGGTAGAATCAGATGGGGGGGCGGGGTTATGAGGATAAGAGAACCCCATTAGCACAGAGAGGGTGAGGCTGACTTCCACGTAAAAGTCCATTGCCAATTCTCTTGCCTTCTATGGGCCTCCATCACTGGGGGGTTCAACATGCATGAATTAAGGAGATTATGCAGATATGGGTGCTTTTTATATGCCCAAACAACTACATGGAGTCACAACCATGTAGCTCATGGTATCTTATTCTCCTGCTTCTTCAAACCATTTCCTCCATTCATGGACCACGACTATAAGGGCTGCTGGATAACTGCAGTCATTCAAACAGTTGGGGAAAGAAGTCAGTAATGAGAGGTGAGGGCAAGCAGTGAGAAGCCAGAGCAGATGAGGAAGTTGGGTCCCTGCATCTGTCCATCTGGCTAGTCCTTCCCTGCAGCGTCTCTGGCACCCAGGGCCGTACAAGGTCTCAGGGGACTTGGGCTGGAAAAGGCTTTTGTTAATTCTCCATTCCGCCTCTTAAGCCATCGAAGAGTTTAGACATCAGCGAAACGCGGACACCATATGTGGAAATGTTCGCTCTGATATTGATGTTTTCCTTGTAAAAGCACATTGTTTTATGTGTGGGTGGAGAAATTCTCTGTAAACTGTTAAATATGATGCAAATGCTAATTTCTTTGCAATGCCCTGGAAAGGAACTCTCTGGGAAGTGCATCTCAAGGAAAGCCATAAAAGAAAATGGTAAAAAATAAATTAGAGAGAAATGCGGACGGCAGCATACGGTGTGTATTTTGCCAACATGCAGCCATGTGTCCCCTCTCCAAACTCTAGCCCCAACAGGAGGGGATCTACATACTGCATGACAGTTGCCACCAGTTCCCAGCAGCCACCGGCTTTGACAACTTGCAGGAAACAGTATGCCAGAGTTTGCTTAAACACACACATACTTTTTGTAATCACCAAGCATTTTCCTTCTTGTAATTTTTTCTTATACTTTGGAATTAATCTTGAAAAGAAGAGATGTGAATGAAGTGGTAGGGGTGTGCCTTAAAAACCCATCCTTGGGCTCCAGAGAAAGCTGTCAGTGAAGTATTTGCCTTGCAAATATAAGGATCTGAGTTCAATCCCCAGAATCCACACTGGGAAAGCCCAGCATGGTAGTGGGAACTAAGCCTAGTCCTGGGGAAGTGAAGGCAGGCAGATCTCTGGGGCCCTCAGGCCAGCCAGGCTAGCCTATACTGGCAAGTCCCAGACCAGTAAACAACACTATATCAAGAACAAAACAAAGCAGACAGTCCTTGCGGAATACCAGGAGCTGTCCTCTGGCTTCCACATGCATGTACACACACACACGCATGTGCACACACACACACACACACACACACCACATATACATAACACAACATACATATACACATGCACTCCATACACATACTGCACACATAAATTATTCTACATTGTTTACTGAACAGTCAAAACTCCCCAGTAACCAAGCTTTCTCTACCAACCTCAGCTGCATTTTGGCCATGCTTAAAAAGCGTGTGGCTGGTACCTTGCAACCCAAGCCTCTTTCTCGGTCAGTGGCTTTTATCTGCCCCAGTCCTTCCTTAACCAATCTCAGCTTCAGATTTAACCATAACTTGGATTCTATCACACACAAAGGAATTCAAATCCCAGGGTCATGAGGCTATTTGTGGAATGAATATTCCTACATTCTTTGCAAATGCATGATGTATGAACTGTATATATTTCTTTGATAAATTGTTTTTAAATATTTCCTCCTTTTTATTAATTGAAGAGGAGCCTCATGTATCAATGCCATTTTCCCCTGTTTTTCACATAAATTATTTTCTTGCAATGTTCGTTTGTATTATTATTGCCGATATTAAGGCAGAGACTATTTTTGCCTTGTAAACAAGATTTTGCTTACAGCTAAATGAAAAGAAGTGAAGTTAATCACATTGAAATAATAGGTTTAAAAAGGTAATTCAGTGGTATCGGAATGAAGTTTAATCTTCGGCAATAGAAGCCGTGCTGAGAGAAATGGCAGAAAAGCTTGTTCTGTAATTAAATGGTATTTATCATTGGCAGGTCGGCCTGGCTGGTGAGAGGCTCAGGACTCCACAGAGGGGAAGGGACTCAGGCAAACGTGGCCTACAGCAGAGCAGGAGAGGGCTGGAAGGGAGAGGTGAGTGCAGAGATTCCTCTTAGGATCAGGCTGCCTGACCCTACCCATCTGCATCTCAACATGCCCTTAATCCCATCGCTTGGTAGGTAGAAACAGATGGGTCAGAAGCAGTAAGGGTGTCTGTCCTTGGCTCCATAGTAAGATGAGACCAGCCTGGACTACATGAGACTCTGATGAAAGTAAAAAAAAAAAGAGGAAATAAAGATTGAGAGAGAGAAAGAGAGAGAGAGAGAGAGAGAGAGAGAGAGAGAGAGAGAGAGAGAATATCTTTTGGGTCAGTAAGATTGTTAAGTGCACAGGGGCAGTTGTGCACGGGCCCGAGAGCCTGAATTCGAGCCCTGGATCACACAAGGTGGCAAGAGAGAAGCAACTCCCCAGTGTCATCCTCGGACTGCCACGCATGTATCATACTCTTACACAGGCACACCCATAAACGAGTAAAAAGACTGTAAAGTGGATGTAGTAGCTTGAGCTTCTAATTTTAGTGCTAGGGAGGCAGAGACAGGAGACTCCCTGGGACTCAGTGGGCAGCCAGCCTAGCTGAATTGACAGAGTGAGAAACACTGTCTCAAAAACCAATGTAGAAGGACTTAAAAATGACAGCCAAAGTCGGCCTCTGGCTTCACACACATGTGCATTCTCATACATGCACAAACACACATACACACACACACTAAATCACATGCGCTTAAATACAGGGAGATCTGGAATCATATACTGCAGCACTAGCATCTCTCTTTTCATTTAAGAAGTAGGAATAAGCACCCTCTCTTGGAATTGGTATGATAACCAGGGGCAGGGGGTGTAACATGCCACATGCCGGGCCTAGCATCGTGGTGGCACTCAATCTAATTATAATCGCTCTGGTGAACCTCAGGCAGGGCGGCTGCAGGCTGAGAACCTCCAGCCTGAGAATCTCCCTGACCTTCTGTCACTAATGGGCCTCGGGCAGCCTTCTGCAGAAGCAGCTCCCTCCTTCTCTCAACACCAAGTCTCTTGGAAGCTGAGGGCATCTCCACAGATGGCCACGTGGTGACTAGAAAAAGATTCACAATAGTGTTCTACAAATGTGGTCAAGTCCAGGCGCAAAACAAGTCACTCAACCAAGCCCCATCCTAGGCTTCTAGCTTCAGATTTCTGGTGTCCTCCTAGAGCTGGAGCCATCAATGGCATACAGCTCAATTAGGCTAGGACCAGGTAGTCCACTCATGTCTCACATTTGGATCTTGGATTTACCACTTAGATTAAAAAAGTACATTTGTTATATAGAAATGTGAGAGGACTTACTGGTGCCTGCTGGAGGTAAGTTGAAGTCTGATAACTCAAGGTGTCTCTAAGTTGACAGAGACCAAGCCTTCTCCTTCAACCTATACCTCCTTGCCACCCATTGGTTCTTTTTTTTTTTTAAGATTTATTTATTATTATACATAAGTACACTGTAGCTGACTTCAGACACACAAGAAGAGGGTGACAGATCTCATTGTGAGCCACCATGTGGTTGCTGGGATTTGAACTCAGGACTTTCGGAAGAGCAGTCAGTGCTCTTACCCACTGAGCCATCTCGCCGGCCCCCCATTGGTTCTTTTTAAGAGATTGTTGGGCCTTGAACTTACCTGACAGCTCTCTGAAGGGATTCCCCAGGACCCTGCCCTGATGAACAACAAAAATACCCAGCAAAAGATGGCCTATCCTGGGGAAGGACCTTCTTGTATTTTATCCCAGTGATGTCAGGCCATTTGCTAGTAGGGACTTTAAGCGTCCCCAAGGTCCCTTCATTGAGTTCCATTTCGGTAGGGTCTGTTTAACTCTTATAGGTTCAGGGACTCACATACTACTGAAAGACTCACCAGAATCAACTTACTCCTTCTTTGACCCAGGAACTAAAGTATTCAGCAACAACAGGGAGAGGTACGCCTGGCACTATTCCAGGCTTCAGCTCTAGGAAGCTCCAATTGGGGCCTTTTTATTGGCTTTTCCCCTTTATTAGTGTTCCGGAGCAAAGTGTCTGCAGCCAAAGTTATTGAATTTTCACTAAAACTTAAATACATGCATGACCCTTTTGTACTTCCATGTTCAAAAGGTAAAGACTCCCAACTGGCATCGCCCACATCTTTCCGTATCTCGCTCATATAGGCTGTAGTCCAAACCCAATAAGAATTAAATAAGTAGCCCACCGAGAGCGCCACTTTAGAGAATTGTCTCCTTGCCATGCAGATGTGGGCTATCTCCAAACGGCACCAATGTCTTGTATTTTTATTTTAATTTGGGGGGAGGGGAGGAAGGGAAGAAAAAATTAAAACCCAAAATAGTACCAGGAAGGAAGTGTTTGCATGGGAGAATGTTTGATTTCATTTTTCTCCCAGCATGCCCTCTTCTTTCATCCTGTAATAGCTCTCCTCAGCTAATCTGTCCTAAAACGCTGCAGGTAGAGATGTGTATTGATACAGGCTGGCATGCAGCTCGGTTTCCACAAACCATCGAAAGCACATAAATAGTAAATTTCGCTTGATGGCTACTTATGAATGCAGTTCCACTCTAAGCATTTCTACATAGAGAGGTTTTGCCAGATGGGAGATAAGTCTTAACGTTATGGATATATATGGAAGAAAACATTTGGTTTCTATTCTAAATGACTGATACAGGCTGTCTCAATGATTGCATTTTTTAGGGCAAATCACCAAATTGAGCATCAATTACTTTGCTTTTTAGCAGTTTAAAAAAGTTTGCTTTTCTTAAAAAAAAAAAAAAAATCCCTGAGATCTCACAGAAACATTCCATCCCTCCTTTTCAGCAAAACAAATTACTCTTGTAATTTTCCAAGAACTTGACCACAGTTCTCACAGACTCACCCTATGCCCTGAAACCACAAACCCAACTTCCCAGCAGCTGGCAAGTTGGGGTCCCCAATGCAATACTCATGGATATTTGTTCCTCCAGTCCTCCTAGGAACTAATATTATTGCTGGACAGAAAAGGGAGGGTGGGGACTTACATCCCCATTATGCAGATGATAGAGATGCACAGGAGGAGGAGATGTGCACTCTCCGGGGTTTTATGGTCCATCCATGAAGCTGGAATAGGAAATCAATGCCTGAGTCCAGACTGGGGCACTGAATCTTTCCACATAATCGGTTTTTTCCCCTTCCTTGGGTCCCCAGCCCCTCCTCTATGGGAGCCTCTACATTGCCTTTCTCATTTAGAGCATAATTGAGACTCTACTTGTATTTATCATCCTTCCCCTTCCATTGATCATTGCTAATTTTCTGGCTCAGTGCCATCTGGGGAACTGGGTTCCCTAACCCCAGCCGAGGGACAACAGGGATTGAGAGGGATTTGTGCTTTGGCTCACGATTTGAGATTTGAGAAACTGAAAGGGGATCCCTTCTGCCTCTGTGTCAACCCATCCAGATTTAAGAAATCATCTTCCCCATTTCCAGAGCCCTACTTACCACCTCTGAGAACATGACCTATATGTCTTCCCCACTGCCAACAAAAATGTTGGCACGTAAAGAAAGTGGTCCCTTCCCCCACAGGTGCAAAAGGAGTGGGTGGCCAGCGGCAGCTGTGTCTCCAAGTAGCCAGATGTGACAACATTCCGTCTGTCTGCAGTTTCTCTGTTCAAACTGAATCACCGGTGCCTCCCTCACGCCTGAGAGCATGTGCCAAGGAGAAATTCAGAACCACAGAATTCTGCCTCCCTTGCTCCAGATGCACCAGCTAGAAACAGGGCAATTGTGTAGGGTACAGGAGCTAATGCCTCCAAGTTAGGGGAGTGTATACCCAAAAAAAAAAAAAAAGGTAATGTAAACAGAAAAAGATCTGGGAAAAACAGCTCTCAACGCAGTATCTCAATAGTGTCACCCCAGATAAGGGTCAGGGGGGAGCAATAATCACATAATGAACGTGATAGAATTGTCAAAGCCAATATGAAATCAGCTATGCACATTGTGAGCTACAGATAACATCTCTATTTGTTCTATAACAAAGTGAAATGTAACGTTTCCAGCAAGAGGCAAAGACAGCAAAGGAAGAGACGAAGAGACGGCTCCATTTTAAGCCAAGTGAGACACAAGTTCCCGTTGCACATCTTGTGGTATACCCATGGCAGTGTAATGTCAACACCAAAGGTTCAGGATCCAGATCAAGCAAAGCATAAAGGTTTGGGAACAACCGTGAGCCAATCATCTGTGGCAGCTCACAGTCAGCCGATTATTGAGTTTTCAGAAAATCTACAAGCCTCCTGTTGATAACTTTAAAATGGCCATTGTGGAAGCATTTACATCCTGGAAATGGGCACATGCTATACTTCAGGGCTTAGAAGTGCTTTTTCTTCCAAGACTGTGTTGTTAACTGTTTACTGATATTCTTAGAGTTAGAAAATTCATCTAAGAGCTGTCAAGATGATGGCTGGATTCAGTTTGATAGTTTTCTTTTACCATCTCCAAACTTCTGAAACCCCTGGTTTTCTAACAGGTTTCCAAAAGCAACCTGAATTCCTAGTTGCCTAAGGCCCATCAAGGAAGGAAGGCAAGGAAAGAATGAGCCTAGTAGATCCACACTCCCTACCCATCATCTGTCTTGGCCTTGAGCTGTTTAGAATAGAATTTCCTTTATGGTCCAGTTGATCAAAGAGTCCCACTGTCCCAAAAGCTTAGCTCAACCCTGGCACGACTTCTGGAAATAACTGTTTCTTTTGTTCTTCAGAGATGATGAGTTATGTAAGGTCACAGAGTGAGTCCCCAAGGCTGCAAAGATTCTGATCCTGGATCCAGCTTGCTGTGGACTCACGTGACTTTAGGCAAGTCTATTTCTCTTTCCTAGTGAAGAGTGCAGGTTTGGAAGTCTGTCCTGCTGGCTTGGAAATTCTGACATTCGACTCTGAATCCTTGGTCTAATTGTACTCACGAACCCGTGGAGAATTCAGGACTTAAGCTGGTGCCCCTGCCACCATCCATAATGACTTTTTATCTAACAAATTTGAGACAGGAGGCTGGAGAGTTGGATCAGAGGGTAAAAAGCATCTGCTGCATAAGAGGAAGGACCTGAGTTCAAATCCCCAGCACTCAAGTAAAAAGGCAGGCATATTATGGAGAGTGGAGACAGAAGGATTGCTGGGACTTTCTGGGTGCCACCCTAGCTCCAGGTTGGGTGACAGATCCTGCCTCAAAAAAATAAATGGAATAGTGACAGGGGAAAACACCTGACATCCTCCTCTAGCTTCTGCACACATAACACACAGGCCCACACTCAGTGTGATAGGGCCTGAGTATTGAGTGTCTATGTTATTCATCCTTAGTAATCGTAATAAGTGGAAAGGGCAGGTGTGAGTCAGTGGCCTCCAAGAAAGCTTACAGCAAAGGTCATCAGCCTCTGTCCCTAATCCTTCTAGCCAAGGTTCAGATGTGGCTTTGATGGGACACTTGAGTTTCTAGGTCTCTATGTTAGAGAACCAGAGATACCTAAAATTATGACTAGTGATATCCAACTAACCAGATCTCAGGGCTCTACTGTTAAAGAAAAGTAAGACATTATCAGTCTACCCAACTGCAAAGTGAATGAGCACTTCTACAGCCCTGTCTACAAAGCACTTACCACATACACCTTCATATGCAAGTGTACATACAAATCAAATTCAAAGAAGACAAACAGCTTACCTGAAGCCACTCAAGCACATAGCATGCCCAAAGGCCAACCTTCAAGACTGCCAGGTCTTAAATGAAAAGCTGACTCTAGGCCAGGTCTCCTGACTCCACAGTCCAGTGGAATCTGCCTCTGCTAAATCAGAAAGTCTCCAAAGGGGATATGTTACATAGCCAGTGGGTTACAGGACCTTGAAGACATTGCCAGCCCTAAATGCCTGTGCTTCTGCCAAGACTAAGGCTGGCCCAATGAACCCACCCTCCCCAGAGCTGGGCTCCCACCAAGGTACTCCTGCTTTCTGAGGCCTTCTCTCAGGAAGGAAATCCCAGTTATCATAAAAGGAAAATAAGGAAATAAAATCTTAATAGGATTTCATAGATGATATAAAATCTCTACAACTCTGGGTGACAGACACTAAAAAAGATCATTTAGAGAGAAAAAAGCTTTCTAAGACTTCCTGTGGAATTGTTTGGCTGAAGACGTTCAGATGGGGGTCATATATAATATAGTCAACGGAAGCAGTGGCAGCCGGCCTGGGCTGCTACGACCGGGTGTGGGATCCAGGGACAGGAGCTGGGCTCTCTCGGGGAGCTCAAGTCATGAGATAGTGCCAAGACATACAGTCCTGTCTGCCTTGTATGTTCCTCCACACCTTTCAAGCATCGTGTCAGCCATAGCCCCTCTCGGGGATACTACTCATATTTCTCTTACATAGCAGTTTTTGGAACATATCCATGGGACATCAGTTTTGTCATCAACTGTGAAAGACCCATTTCAGAATTGTCCAGGGGCAGAGCCCAAGCACCTGCATCTCTAAATCTAAATGATTGTAAGTGACATTTCATCCGAAATGACCAGAAATCTATAGTGTGACATGTGGAGAACAGAAATGACACACAAGATGGTCCTGAGGTAAAAGAAGAATTTGGAAAGTGTTTTAGTTAGGATTTCTACTGCTTCGATAAAAAACGTCATGGCCAAAATCAACTTGGGGGAAAGGGTTTATTTCAGCTTACAACTCTCAGGTCACACTCCATCACAAATGGAAGTCAGAGCAGGAACTCAAGACAGGAACCGAAGCAGAAGCCATGCAGGAGCACTGCTGACTGGCTTGGCTGCCTGTCTTGTTTCAGCTTGACCTCTCATACAACTCAGGAAAGTGCCCAGGGTCAGCACTACCCACAGTGGACTGGGTCCTTTCCATATCAATCACTAATGAAGGAAATGTCTACCTTGAAAGCCAGTCTGGTAGAGGTACTTCCTCTATTGAAGTTGCTTCTTCTCAAATGACTCTAGTTTGTGTCACATAGACAAAAAGGTAACCCTGACAGAAAGGCTACGGAACATCCTAGAGCACAGCACAGCCAAGGAGTGGGTCAAGGAGCGAACACTGGAGAGGTAAGACAGGCAACATCTCTAAGGAACTAGATCCTAAAGGTCATTCCAAGTTCAATGACATTAGACTGTAGCCCTTAAAGGTTTTTCTTGAAGACTGAATTATTGGTCCCAATGCTCCATTCCACTATCATACATTGTAGATCCACAACTTTGCTATGGCCTCATGGCAACATACTGTACTTCCTTCTTGACTTGGAACTTGGCCATATCATATCCTGTGAGCAATAGGATAGGAGTCAATGTGTTGGTAGCCGAGACTTAAAAACAGTCTTATATAGATGGGTCTGACCCATAGGACTCCTTTTATTTCATGATAAGAGGAAAATCATGCCTCAGTAACCACTAGCCAGTCCAACGAGGATGAGCAATGTTCAAGGAAGACTTGGACTCAATCTACAGGTTGGAGCCAAATCCTAAATCCCATCTAGAGCAATGAAGCTTCAGCCAGAAATCAAACACATAAGTCAGAAATAGACACTGCTAGATAATAGGAGTTTTCTTATTATATCAAAATATGGTAAAATTAACAAAAAAGGACTTAGGCAATGGTATGTTTAGATTTGGCCTTTTATAAAGATCACTCTGGCAGCTGTGAGGATGCTAACCTAGTCTCTGAGGAGAGTAGCTGTGAAAGACTGACTTGGAAAAAGAAAAATGAGTCCCAAGCTCATTGTGGTTGTCTGGAGGAAAAATTCTGCTATGTAGCCAGCCACAGTGGCTCAGGTCTGTAATCTTAGAACTCAGAAGACAGAGAGAGGCAGGAGGATTGCCACAAGTCTGAGGCCAATCTATCCTCATACTAAGTTCTTTGGAAAGTCGGTAGCACTGTGAGACACTGTCTCCAAGAGCAATAAGTGTAGTGACACACCCCACCCCTTCAAGCCCAATGCTTGGAAGGTAGAGGCAGGAGGATGGCATGTTCGAGATCACACTCAGCTACAGAGCGAATCTCAGGCCAGTCTGACCTACAGGAGGCCCCATCTTAAGACTCCCAAACAACAACAACATAGCACGGTTTAGGCTATCGGGCGGCGGTGGGGATGGAGACAGATGCCGATAGGTTCTGGATATGCTTGGAAGAGAGCTGAGAGGCTGCGTGCTGCTAGACCGAACTTAGAGGGGGGCAAGGTAAGGATCCCAACACTGCAGAATCCCAAAGGCAACAGTGCGACTTGGCACAAATTAGAAGAGGGTGGGAGAGAAAGGAATACATCAGAGTTGGAGGAACGTCTTCTCATTTGGGGGTTTCTTGTGGTTTGGTGTGGTACTGTTTGCCAAGATGGGAAAGACCTATGATAAGAGGATTGATGTATAGGGTGGAGGGAAATGGGGACATGAACAACTCTGTTTAAGCATGATGATTCTACTGTGGCCATCAACATCCAGATGTAGACAAGGAAAGGAGTCAGATCAATTGGACCATAGTTCAGTGGCACATGAAAGCTAGCAATATGAAGGAATGAACTGATATTTGACAACACAGCTTCCCTCAGGCCGGTCCCCTCACTCCCTCTTCACTGGCCCTTTACCTCAGACTTCTTCTCTAAACCCAGTTCAAACGCTACCTCTAGGCAGTGCTAGCTATTCTTGCCTCTGAATTGCCAGAGTCCACTGTAAAAATCTCATGCGTTGTAAAACAGACTGCCTTTATCCCCGCACTGTAAGCTCTGGGCATCTTTGCAACCCCAGCACATCAATGAATGCTCAACACAGGAGAGGAAGAGGCTCAGCAGCGGCGTCAGCTTCCTTCCTTCAAGGCATCGAGTGGGTGCTTACAAAGCCATGCTCCATTTAAGCAGCACCGTGGACATAGTCATTTCATTTCCAAGTTGCTGGAATCGGGGGCCCTTAGGGCTGGGGAGACGGCTCAGTTGGGGAACTGCTTGCAAGACAAAGATGAAGACCTGGGTTCAGATCTCCAGCATCCAAGTAAAAAGCCAGGCATGTTGTATTAAACCCTCTGCTCAGAGAGTGGAGACAGGCAGGTTTCTTGAACTGACTGGATGGATAGCCAGTCAATGAGTTCCAAGTTCAATGAGAGCCCCTGTCTTAAAACATAAAATGTAGAGAAGCTGAGGAAGATACCAAATATTAATCTCCGGCCTCCACATACATGTGCATACACAGACACACGCAAATATACACAGACACAGTCAGTCTCACACACACACACACACACACACACACACCCCTGAAGGGTTAAGGTCCCATCTAAAGTTTCTGTCCATGTAAATGCCTGGATCTATCTGACTGCATAGCTACAGCTTTCCATGTTACCTCTGCCCCAGCCAGTCCCTCTCCTCATCCCTTCCTCCTCCCGTCCCCTGGCAGCCCTCCTCTTCTCTGGCAGGGCTCCCACACTGCCTGCGCCTCCACACAGGATGTGCTTCCTGAAGCTCCTGGTCCAGATGGCCCACTGAAGCTGCTTCTCATAAATCACCAGGCTTCACAGCGCTTCGCTCAGCCACTTTCTCCTCTCGGTCTCCCCAGGTCCCAGTGCGTGGGCCCTAACCACCCAGTCAGCAGAACTGGCTCCTCTAGTCAGGGGAACATGTCTATGGTCCCCCTCCCCACCAGGGCCAGGAACCACTGGGCATGTTTCTGGGAGCCAAAGAGGGTGCTCATGAAGCATCTTTGTTAGGGACCTGGATGTAACGGACAGGAAAGAGGAAGAGTAAAACCCAAGTAGAGGCACAAAACCTGTGGAAACTACCTGCCAGCCACCTGGGCCCACGCATACGCCTTTCTGCCTCCTAAGGCACCATGCCACAGTCCAAATGCACACACAACACAATGCAAAGCCCCAAGGTAACTTTTCCAAATATAAACTACTACCTCTGGTGACAACCCACCTGAGGCCCAGAATACCTTGGTCAAGTCAATTCACTTCTCTAAGTTTGACTCGTGTGTGTGAGTGTATGTGGGTGTATGTGGGTTGTGTGTGGGGGGGGTGTGCGCACACGTGCGTGATATAGGTAATAATACAGTACTGTCGAGGAGCAAACAGATAGTGCTTAAAGAAGGTAAGTGAGTAATCTTTGGTATGTGAGAAGAATATAAACACAGGGTCCCTTGAGATGTAGTACCCTTCCAAAACAAGACAGAAGCGAAGACAGCAGGAACCTGGTCCCTTCCTTCCTTTTTTCTTCCCTTCCTTCCTTCCTTCCTTCCTTCCTTCCTTCCTTCCTTCCTTCCTTCCATTTCCTTCCACTTCATGCTTCTAGAGCACAGAATGACCTATTTTGGAAGACTTTGATGCCTGAGAGCCCTTCAGGGTTCCATGACTTCTCCCATGTTTTCCACGTGTTCTGATCCATAACTTTAAACACAATTTGGGGCCACATCTTTGGAATGCATGGCAAAATTCATAAGTGGCTTGCCCAACATGACACCCTCCTGCTCCATAGATCATGGTCTTGGACCCTCGCTACCTAAGCAGGGTGACATTTTCCAGCCCCTCTTGAGCTACACAGAACTACAGAGCTACTCTTCGCCACTGGGATGCGATTGAGGGTGAAGTTCATCTCCCTGCCAGAGGTGTTTAAGAAGCAGGTGATTTCTCTTCTTCATTTCCCCTGTCTGCTAGCTGGATGGAAGGACTCTAAGATCCAAAGGAGACGGTGAAGCCACAAGAAAGGTGTCTTTATATCTCTGAATGACCATATGGACCAGCATCCCAGCACTGACAAGCTAGAACTCACACTTAGGAATTTACCTGAGGAATTTTTAAAGCTAATGTTGTTTAAAGAGCGTATCAGCTGAGGCAGCCACCATCACCCTAACTACTCTTGAGGAGATCTAAATTAGCATACAATGATGCCGTCGTAATAGAAATGCAGCCAGGACTATGATGTACCAGTGATTCACAGTCTATAAAGTCACACACCTTTGTCAAGGGTACAATGTGTCAACACACCCGCCAGCTTGACTAGATTTCATGCCCTGGCCTTTCTTTCTTAGTCACTCATCAGACTACAGTCTTGACAGTTCTACATACTACATATGTGCCTCTTTTCCTTGTCATATGACCTATTCACCCACCTGTAGCAATCTCTTTCCACTCATGCAATCTCTCGGTTCCAACAGTGTAGCTGGGCAGGTGTAGGGACAAAGGAGCCAGGAGACGGCACATGACCTCAAACTTAGACTCACCCATTGTGATAAACGTCAAAACTTTGTCAGAGTTTGCTAGGAAAAATAGAGCTACCTTTTGCCTTTTCTTTTCTTTTCTTTTCCTTTCTTATCATTAGAACTCTTCCTCCAGATCCAGAGCATTCCCTAATACATTCTCTTGGCTTATATTTCTTCATAGAACTTAGTTCTAATCCTAGAGAGGTGTTGACAACCATCTCACTTATTTCCTGACCTAACATTTTTCATTTTTGCCTGGCAATCCTCAGTTACCTTTAAGTCTTGTTGTCTTTCAAAACTCTCTCTCTCTCTCTCTCTCTCTCTCTCTCTCTCTCTCTCTCTCTCTCTCTGTCTGTCTCTCTCTCTCTCCAAATCTGTATTACTTCCTCACCAAAATAGATTTTTTTAAAATTGCCCAAAGAGGCCTTGGCCCAGCTTCGGTGTGAGGTCACACTGAAACCACTTCAGGAAGGGCAACACCACCACAGACTTCCTGGAGAGAGTACACTGAACCCACCTCAGAAGACCAGTGAAGTAAAGAAAATGAGCCACCAACCGTTCCCAAGGCCTGAGCCTGAGAAAAGCTCAGGAGAGCCAATTGCTGAAAAAATAATATTTACAGAGAAAAAGCCTTTCTTTCTTCAGCAGGAAACTCACTCAGACCCTTCACTTCCTGTTCTCAGTCTCACATGCACCACTCCAACACTACTGCCAATCCCTGGGCAACCAAGCATGCCTCCACATGAGTGCCTATGTTGTTTATCGCTGTGTAACAAATAGCCCTAACAACAAACTACTTAAAACAATAGAATCCATTGGAGATTTCTGTAAAGTGTCCGTCAACAGCATAACAGGTGGAGCCAAGCATGGGACATCCAACAGATGAGCCTTGGGCTAACCGGGAAGAGTATCCAGGAAACTTGTACAAAGACTCTAGATGGCTAGCCAGCTGAGGGACAGAACACTTTCCCTGTACCAATGGTCCATGAGACACCACCAGACGCTCAGCATCCCTCATAATCAGGACCCATCCAAGTATTTCACCCACAAGGCCTCACCTGGCCAGCACGCATGCTAAGATACATCACTAATCAACTGGACAGCAGAAATTCAGAGGCTTAGGGAGATGAGGTTGCTGGTTCAAAGCCACACAGCTAAGGTGGGATGCATCTGGCCTAAAATGGCATCATTCCTACACCAACAGTCCCAAGAAGAGGCGTGCTTCTGGTACTTCCAGTGTTCCTGTTCCATAGACCAACAAGCTGTCCATCAAGTAGCTGGCAGTTAAGTTCCTATACTCCAGCTTTGAGGTTCATAGAGACCCACTCTACTTCTGGAGTTGGTTGGAACTGGGTCTCCATGCCACACCAAGGCCCAGTTAGGATGAAGTGTATGGCTCTGTCTAAAAGTTGCTGTTTTAAGGACAGGTTTCCTAGGTTGTGGTAAAAGATTCCCACAGTTCGGGTGGTTTAAAAGACGGTCAAATTTATTATCTTATAGGTCTGAAGGCCCAAGGCCCCAAGTGGGTCTCACTGGGCTCAAATCAAGATATCAGCAGGACTATGACCCTTAAGTCTCTAAGGAAGATTCCATGCCCTTGCCTTCTATAGCCCAGAGGTCTACCAGTACTCCTTGGCTCACGCTCTCCTGTGTTAAAACTTTCATCATGGTGACAGTTACCTGAGAGATCATGACTTGAATAATACTTACCTCAGCTCATCCAGAGGCTCTGTCTGTGCTCAGCTGGCCCTGTAGCTTTGGGCCCAAGATAAAGCTGACTATCATGGCATCAGGAACATGGAAGGGAGGCGGCTCACTTCCTGATAGCCAAGAAGCTGAGAAGAGTGACAGGAAGGAAAGGGTGGGGTTAAGATGCATCCTTCAAAAGTGTGTCCAGCCCCTGCTCCTGTAACCAGCTCATTTCCAGCCAGTTCTCCTACTAACATGTCTGTCACTTCCATCATTCTCCCAATGATGCTCTCAGATTTTGAATCCATCAGACTGTACTCCATGATCCAACCACTGCCCCAGTGTTCCAGCTATGAGCACAGCTTGTATGGGGGAAACCAAGGTGTGGATATAGGAGCCTTTGGAGAGATACTTGGTATCTGCCAAAACAGGTCCCTCCTATCCTTAAAGCCAGACATGTCCAGCCTAGACTTCATGCTTAGGCTCTATTGTCTTTCTCCCGTCTCCCTCTAACATCTTTTAATGGTTCTTGGTGATAGGGGATCCCTTCTGATAATTGAGGAGACCCTTATTAATTCAGATCCATTGTTTAACAGTCTGAATGCCCCCTCCCCCTTATGTGCATCTAATATATGGGTAGGGATTAGGCTGGAGAATGACATCTATCCCAGTATATTCTGCCTGTCTCACTCACAAGCCCCTGTTCACTCTCATCCCCCATGTGCTTGTGGTGAGAAGCAGGGGACCACCCAGACACAGGTAGAGGAAACTTTGACTACCACAAGCTTGGTACTGTCTGGGTTTCTGTCTGGGCCCAGCTCTTGGTTCCCAGTCTCCCAGGTTCCTTCATTTCTCCCCCTGGGTACTTGACTGGGTGAAATTTTTCATACCGTTTGACAGACTAAGCAGGGTATCCAGGGCTTTCCTGTGTACCCCGTGCTTTCCCTACCACTAAAGTCCAGCCCCAGAGTGGAAAAATCCCACTAGTGATGGTAAGCCCACACTGATACACCATTCTCCATGGTTTACAGTAAGTTTTTCTCTCGTACATTCTATGAATGTATAATGTAAAATTACTCACTTTCACAATGGTAGGTAAGGTGAGCGTTAGGGAGAAACAGAGAAGAGGAACACTGGGATTTTAGGGCATGTGCTGCTATATCCAGCTTTCCATGAATCCTGAGGATCTGAGTTTGGGGCTTCATGCTTGTATGGCAAGCACTTTAGCCTCTGAGACCTCTCCCTGGCCCTGCTCTGTTTTGTTTTGTTTTGTTTTGTTTTGAGACAATATATCACACCATACCCCTACTGGTCTGGGACTCACCATGTAGACCAGGCTGGCCTTAAATTCACAGAGATGCACCTGCCTCTACCTCTTACGTACCCTGTGACCTTTTTTCATTTAAGAATAATAATACCAGCCCATGATCTTAAAATCCATTAACACAGGGGCTGGTGGAGAAAACAACAGACATGAACAATTTCTGGGGTTGTCAAATACGTTTACCATTTATTCTTTTTTTTTTTAAAGATTTATTTATTATTATATATGTAAGTACACTGTAGCTGACGTCAGACACACCAGAGGGCATCAGATCTCATTACGGGTGGTTGTGAGCCACCATGTGGTTGCTGGGATTTGAACTCAGGACCTTTGGAAGAGTAGTCGGTGCTCATACCCGCTAAGCCATCTTGCCAGCCCCTACCATTTATTCTGTGACTGTCTGTCTGTGCACACTCTTGTGCACACACGTACACAGGAACCACTCTGCCCCCTTCTCTGTGCACCAGATGCGTTCAGCTGCTTGTTGCACTCCGTGCTCACAATGATCCTAAGATTTAGACCAAGTACAACAATGGTCTCTCCTTCACAGATGAGGAAGCTGAGGCTTGGATAGGCTGAGAGCTGCCTGCCCAGGCTCACGGGGCTGAGAAGGAGCAAGCCTGGAACTGAAAGGCCAAACTTTTCTCAGCACACTCTGCTTGCAAAGGGTAGCTGGGGAAAAACATCTCTGTGTTCTTGAAATCAAATTGCTAGGATGCCTAGGGTGAAGGAACCAAAGCCATCCTTAACAAGCAAATGAAGCACCTACTGCATACCAGACAGTATACCCCTGGGCATCTCAGGGCCATCCTGAGTAGGTCATACCTGGGGCCTCCCTTCATCCTTGGAAGTGGGCGGAAAAGACATTGGGGGAGGGGGAGGGACTGATGCCCACTCGTCTGCTCCGGCTCCATTTCTTTTATTCTCCTTTCAAGCTCTAGAGACAGTGCCCAGAGCAGAGCTATCTGGCCCACAGGATGGAAATAAACATGATTTGAATAATCCCAGGCTGACAGACCCGGAGGACAGACAGGAAAATTACCTCCTTGGAAAAGGCACATCCAAGCACATCACAAGAGGCATCAGGGTGCATCAGTGACTCAGGGCGCCCTGAGAGTGCTCTCTCTCAACTAGGCCCTGGGTTCTGAGTTGGAGAGATGCAGACAGCAAGGTAAGATAGACAGAAGATAGAGCCACGGGCCAAACCATAACAGCGGTTTCACCATAGCCGCTGAAGAAGACAGGATTTGAATTCAGCTTTCTTCATCCTCTCCCCCAGCCCCATTTCTCCTTAGGAAAGCCACTGGAGTTGGGCCGCCCATGTCAGAGGGAGTATGCTGGTTCACTTGGCACCTCTGTGGCAACCAGAGACTCCCATGTCTGGTACCAGGATGGCTCACCAGAGCCAGTCTCACTCTGGCCAACAGTCTGCTTAGCTGACATCAAACCCCAGGATACTTCCCTACCCCTAAATCACAGCAAGGTACCCAGCAGGGCACCCTGAAGAGGGCAACCTGCAGACCAGTTGTCTAGAATGGAATCTAACCCTGCCACTTTCCAGCCAAGTCTTATCTGAGTGTGTACCCTCTGCCAGGCCTCGGGCTCAGTGCATTAGCATTTCCTTGTAACACCATGAATGAATAGGCCCCATTATTTCCTCCGTTTTAAAGGTGAGAAAATTGGGCCTCGGAAAAAGGAGAAAAAAAACAAAACAAAACAAAACAAAAAGCCTAAGGACACAACCAGTAAAAAGGGAAAATTAGACATGACCTTAGGCAGGCCTCTCTGTCTCCAGTATTCATACCAAGTGCTTGTCACCATCATGTCACTGTTAGACAAGTCACCTTGTAGGATGTCCAGTATCAACCCCAGCTTCAGCCCTTTCTGTGTGTGTGTGTGTGTGTGTGTGTGTGTGTGTGTCTGCCCCAGGGAAATGACCATAATCTCTGAGCCCAGTTCCTCATCTGAAAATGTGTAAGTGCTTCCCGCCTCCTGGGCCACCATGGGGGCAGACAGAACCCAAAGGAGGCAATCGCAGCAGCCACAGACCCCAACACCTGCCAGTCCAGCCAGCATGTCTCCACCCCTCCCCCACCCCCTCAGTGGGCTCAGGGTTGTGCTGGCTGAGTGGCCCAGGCGCGGGCAGGATCTGCCCCTCTTGCTGAGCAGTGCAGTTTATGCCAAGCATCCCCTCGTTATGCAGGTTCCTCGTGACCCTCCGCCAGCAGTTCTTTGCTGGGCGGCTGCCACCATTTACCCAGCGCGAGAAAACTGCCTTTCTTCCCCCATTTAGGGTCTGGTTTTAATTTCTACAGTATTCTCTTTAATAACAATGCCTAATTAAAACATCTGTTAAAAAGTCTGTAACATTAACTTTACAGGGAGAATTTAATAGAATTATATTGGAATTGCAGGCATTTAACGGGCTCCCTAATTAGGCTTTTCTTTAAAAAAAAAAAAAATGGAAAGAAGAAAGAAAGATTCCACAAATTAAAACACAGCCTCTTTTTTTTTTTATGATAACATAGCTGATGGTCCAGTAGCTGGGAATGATAGACAGAAATTGGGAGACAGCTATGGGGGGCAGAGGGCAGCTAAATGGCTAAGAAAAACTCTCCAAGATAGAGAAAAATACAGGGAGGGGACCTGTGTGGGATGACAGGTGTCACGCTGGGAGCTTGTCATTTATTCCCAGTTGTATCCTCATAACCACCACAGAAACTATTGCCAGCTCTGCTCGGCTGATCAGGAAGCGGAGGCAAAGAGGGACATCATTTAGTCAACATCATGACTACACGAAGCCAGACCAAGTGACTGCAAAGCATATGCTCTTTGTATTCCTCCTCACAGCCCTCAGCTGTGCCTCAGAGGAGTGTTCTAGAATCCTCTGCACTGCTCCAGTTACTGAGTCCCATCTGTCTGGAAGAGAGAGAGCATCATGACCACCACTCATGTCCCAGGCTCTGCTCCAGGCTCCTCACAGGGAAGTCTATGTCAGAGACTCGCTTCTGTCCAAGCTGCCTTGCCTATCACTTTCCAGGTCATCAGCATCAAGCTGGGGCATGGTGAGGTAGGCATGTACTCCAGTCCCAGTAGGGACACAAGCCCAGAGAGAAACATCCAGAGACATGCTCGAAGGCTGGTCTTTGGGACCACCATTCCAACATTTCCCAGGTACTCATGGGAGATGCTCGGGTTCCAGTCAGCCCTCAGTAGAAGATTCTCTGGGGGTAGGGTCTGTATATACTGTTTTCATAAGATTACCAAGTGGCTCAGAGAACCCTATCCAAAGACATAGCAGAGCCCTTTTATTCTTTGGCTGTATTTAACCCTCCCAAGGGAGATACCAAAACTTCAGCCTTGAAGGGGAAGCCATACCCTTGGCCCAGGTTCCTGAGAAAATGTCACAGGGTGAATATCAAGGAGAGCTCCAGAAGAGATCTTGCTGTCTTCAAGAAATAAAAAAACAAACAAAAAACCAAACAAACAAAAAACAAGGCTTACCTGACTCCATGTCTTCTCAGCTGAATTTGAACCTCAGAGTCAGTTCTCAGATGTGGAGATAGGAACTGGCAACCCATGTAGGCCACTCAAGAGGAAGCTGAGATCCTCTAGGAAGGGTCTAGCTAGAAAATTCCAGATTCAAGAGAGTAGGACTGCTTATCCTCAGCCTTGAGGAGCAGATTCAGCAAGCCCATCTGTTTCATGAATTCTCCACCACCCACCAAGCAGAGGAAAATGGAAGAATGGTTCAAGCCCAACCCAGACTCCCATGGAGTACTGAGTCTAGATAAAAGGTAGAGACAGGTGTTTCCCCACTGTATGTGTGGGGAAACCATCATACATAACTGGGGTCCATTCGGATGGTGGGGGAAATGATTTGTGTTTGCAAAGATAAAGGATAGTGGGGTACATAGGGCAGACAGAAATGTAGCTAAAGACAGAGATAGGGTTGAGGCCACCTTGGGCAAATGACATGCACTTGTGTATGTGTATGTGTGTGTGTGTGGGGGGGGTGTCTGGGTGAATGCGTATGTGTGTATGCACATGCGCCTTGGTTTTCTTGTTGGCAAGTGGTAGGAGCCTAGGTTTATCTGGTTGTAACCTACAAAGGACTCTGAAAGAATGGACACAGAGGTGGTTTACTGTCCTTCTTTGCTATAGAACCCAGAATCTCTAATGAGGTCACAGAGCAAGCACCACACAAGGGCAGGAGCCTGACCTCCGGGCAAACAGGCACCATGGATAGATAGAAATTTGATCTCTTCTAAAGCAATTCTGAATGTGGAGTTCAAACCTGACACAGCCTCAGAATAAAAAAAGACCCCACCTGCATCCCCACCCCCACCCAGACCACCAGTCTGGTCCTGTCTTGACTCTCTCTCCTACCTTCTTAGGGATTCTACTCCAGTTCTTGCTCCCATCACCCAGCAGGCCTTGGGGCTTTATGTCCTCCTCCCATTTGTCTAGGCTAAAAACGTCTACACCCATCAGCTCCTCCATTCTGCTCAGAATTTTCCAAACCCTTTTCTAAACACCATGGAGAGAATCAGAAAACAAACAAAAACAAAAAACAAAAAAGGATCCCTTAAGTCTGGTCCCTTTGCGACTTCCTAGCTGATATTCCTTAAATTCCAAATCCTCTCAAACAATTAATGACTATCTCTGAGCCTCGGTTTCCTAATCCATCAAGTGGGAACAGTATGAAGATGACTAACCTTGGGACTCTGAAGGGCAGAAGAAGTTAATATTTGCAATCCTCTTAGAAGCATGGCCAGCATACAAGAAACATTATGGAATTATTTGTTCAATAAATAATATATGAAGATACGAATCCAGCTTCCAGTGCTGAAGCAGCTGTGCTTTCAAGATGACACCTGGATCCTGTCTCCATCCCATAACCAAGAAGCCAGCACCACACAAGAAGCTGGCACCACACTAGAAGCTGGTACTGTGTGCTGTCTCTGGCTAAAGGGGGCACCTTCTACCCCTGACCCCTCTCTACCACACACACATCTGAACACTCACATGGGCCTGAGCAAGAGAGCCCATGGGTGGGCAGTGGTAAGCCCCCACCAGAATTTCTCTCGTGACAGCCCAGGGAGGACTGGAATTCACAGTTCATTGCGTGGGCAGATTCAGTGGGACCATCTCCTGCATGTCGCTTCCTCTGTGCAATTACTACTAAAATTCATCAAACGGAACTGAGAGGTTTTAACGCCGGTAATTGTGGTGCAAAACGCTCTGTAATTGGTCTCACAAATGAAGCTGGGGAACGCCACTGGAAATGCAACCCTGCCCGACCCAGGAGCAGTTCAAGAGTGATAGCTCTGGTGTGCTCTGTGCTCGCCCTAGACACTGTCTGGGCCCCTCCACTGAGATCCCACTGCTAGCTCCAGGATCTGTGCTGGGGAGTGCACTCCTGCAGTTCTGCTCACCAGGACCTTAGCTTGTGGAGGTGAAAGTTGTGTGTGGGGGAGGGGGAGGTAGTTGTCTGCAGGTCTCCCCTGGTTGACCTTTTCACATGTCCTGCTGTCCTGCTGCTGGGGTGCAAATAGTTTCTCACCTGGAGGCCTTCACTTTTCCCATTCCTTCCTCCTCCAGCCCTCACCCAGGACTCATTTCCTACATTTGCTCTCCCTGGGCAGAGACAGCCATTCCAGCCTCTGTCTTGGCCCCCTCTATTACAAGAGAGTTCTACTGCAGCTTCTCCTACTGCTAATAAAGTGTTTGTTCAAACAAGGGAAGGATTTTAGTTCAAAAGCCAATAGCAGAGAGCTTGGGGTGAGGGTCAGGGGTGTGGGAGAGGAGGGTGTAACTCAGTGTAGCAGTGTTTGTCTACAGTATGCACAGAGGCCTGAGTTCTGTTCCCAGCATGATGTAAATCCCAATATGAGATTTATGGGGGACTGGAGAGATGGTTCAACAGCTAAAATTTTGCTTTTTGCCAGGTGGTGCTGGCACATGGAGGCAGAGGCAGGCAGATCTCTGAGTTCCAGGCAAGCCCTGTTTACAGTGAATTATAGGACAGTCAGGATCACACAGAGACAACAACAACAACAACAACAACAAAATTTTGCTTTTCTTCCAGAGGACTCAAAATTGGTTTCCATCACCCACAGAGTGTGGCCAGCTGCCTGCAACTCCAACTCCAGGGAATCTGATGCTCTCTTGTGGCAGCCTAGGGTACCTGCACTCATGTGCATATGCCACACACAGATACACACACACACAGATACATGATTAAAAATTAAACATTTAACTGCATGTTGGTACATACCTACAGCCCCAGCACACAGGAGGCAGAGACAGGAGAACCAGAAGTCCGGGCCATTCTCAGCCTCCCTCGAGAGTTCACGAGTTCAAAGCCACCCTGGGCTATGTGATACTTGATCAAGAATAGCCAGCAGCAGCAGCAATCTTGTGCACTGTTCATCTGTCACAATTTTCCCATTTTTGCACACACCTGCTTCTCTTCCTGGAGAGTTCCTTGCCTTCAAGGGAAGTCTCTTGAGCTGAGGCTGGCCTTGAACTTGTTTTGATCAACAGAATTTGATGCAAATGACGCAGATCCAATTCCAGACAGGCCTTCTATGCTCAAGGAAGCTACCTACAAAATTGCTTGGGCTGGATGCCTGGTCATGAGAAACTCAGAGAAAAAGTCTAGCCTATACCACGTAGGGAAGGAAGAGCACTCATTTGGGCCCAACCAACCCTCATAATAGCATGCTTATTTTTTTCTTCTGCATTAGTTCTTGGGGTTGCTATCTCATTTAATTCTTACAACAACCCATATTTTTAGTTAACGGATTAGGAAATCAAGACCCAGACAAGTTAATCAATTTGTCTCAAACCACAGGCCAGCAAGTGGTGAAAGCAAAGGAAAACAGATTTGAAGTAGTTACCAGGGCCAGCCCTTCAGTGTGCACTGAACTCAACAGGGCATCTTCTAAGATTAGCAGGTTGCAACAAAACCAGAAGACCCACGTGCCTGACAAGCTCCCAGGCTTGGCAAAAACTGTGATTCCTGTTGTGCCCCTGTGAGACCACCTCAAGGGTAGGGATGTATCTTATGCCATGCTGCTCACTTGTGTTACGTTTGTCAAGGGGAAGCCTGGGATCCTGAAAGTACTGAGTACTGGTTGTTTGGTTGCTCAATTGCTTGCCTGCCTGCCTGCTTGTTTGTTTCATGGGAGTGAGGATTGATTGAACCCAGGGCCTCCCATACGCTAAGCAAGTGCACTACCATTGAGCTACATTTCCAGTTCTCAGCAACGATTTCATGGATTGGAAACAATGGGGGCTCATCCTTGTGGCACACCAGACAGGTGCTTCAGCTGCTTCCTCACAGCACTCAAGAGATTCACATTTCCCTTATCGGTACCACCAGGGATAGAGCCCCGAGGCACTAAGTCTCAAAGAGGTGGGTACCTGTCCAGAGGATGCACAGCCAGGACATCTGTCTGGTACTTAGCCCCTCTCCTCTGCCATGGAGGAGGCTGAGAACACAGTTCTCACCCCTCCCTTGGTCCTGAGCCAAACTAGGGTCCCTTTAAAGGACTTTCCTGAAAACAAGTAGTTTTCATCCCAGCCTCATGAGTGCCCCCACTGTGAACCACAGCCCTCCCTTTTCTTAGCTCTGAGGTCTTGACTCTCTCTCTACTCAGGATAATGCAGGTGGTCTGTGGTTCTGAGGCTGAGCCAGCAGAGGGGCTCATGCCAGGTGAGGGTTGCATGGCTCCAGGAAGAGAACACACAGGGGCACGCGTGTGTGCGCACACACACACACACACACACACACACACATACACACACACACACACACACACACACACACACACACACACACTTTCCCATGGGAATTCAGCTCAGCCACTGCCCGCTTCCATCCGGAACCACCCATTCCTGGTTTTCTCAGGGAACCTGGACAGACCAAAGTCTAGGGAATTGGTATGAGGACAGTGTGTGTGTGTGGGGGGGGGGTCCTCCGAGGTGGGAGAGAGGAACCACGGGAAGTTTTTGCTGACTCCAGCAGATTAAGTGCCTCTTGTCCCTTCACAGAACCCAAGGAGGGAGCTGGCAGGAACAGGCTGGGGACAACTAGACCATCAGCAAACATCAATGCTAAGTGGGAACGCTGTGGAAAAAGAACCACAGGGACCAGCAGGAAAGAGTGTGAAGCAGAAGGAATAAACAATCATGTCCCCTACCCCTGCTAAGTAGCCAAGCACCTGCCACTGCTAGGGGATAGTCAACACCTCTGGATGATTCAAGCCAAATGGATCAGAGGCCCACCAAGGAACAAGGTGTCAATTAGTTAACAATATTGATAGAGCCAGGGGCATAGTGCCTAGCCCACCAAACCCGAAACAGTAGTGAGCCATTGTTCTTACTACTGATGATCATGGGTGTTTTAGGGGTGACAGATGGTGACATCCTAAGGAGAATGAACTGCCCAGACGCACTGCAGGCCTGTGGCTGATAGCTCTGAAGAAGCACAATCCAAGAATGCCTGGATCTCCACCTCTAACATCCTCCCCTCCTGCCCCAGAATCCTAACCCAGCCCCTTCCTTCTCTCTGGGTTTCTGTCTTGTTCAGACCACCTATGCTCAGGAGTCTGGTGGCTACTCTTTGGCCAGAGACAGCCTGGGGGCACTTCCTCAGGAAATGAGGAACTGTGGGAAGCAGGGCACAGCGGAATGCTTGCTCTGCAGGCCCCAGGGGCTTGTTCTCAGCCACTGAAAACACTTCATCATCAAAAGCGCTCGCCACACTTCCCCAGATGTCAGCCCAAATCGGCTCTTAGTGCCAACTAGACACAGGCATCCTCCACTGAGCCTGTTTTTCCCTGCTCAGCTCTCAGTGCCCCAGCCATCCCAGCTTGAGGACCGCTGTGGGAATTCTGCACTGGTTTTGAAAGGGAGAAAGACCGACAGACAGGAGCCCTCTGGAATAGGGGACAGATACCACATCAGCATGGGGGAATGCAAATCTGGGGAAGCTCCTGGAGAGACATGGTCTTGCCTATTCCCCTCTGACCTGATGGCATCTCTCCATACTCTATAGGTTAAGTGCTGGCAACTACTTAATAGTGAGCTACCTGCCTCTTACAGTCACATGAAGCACAAAGCCCCAGGAAGATATGGAATGGCCTAATGCCCTTCTCCACGAGCAAAGATCAGTGTTTCTCCCCCTCCTCATAGCCTCATTGGCCTCACCACCACCTCCATCAGCACCATTGTTTATGATGAGTTAAGTCCTTTGCATGGATTACTACCAGCCTTCTCATCCCCACAAATACAGTATGAGTAAGGAACCACCATTATCCCTATTGTAAACATCAGAAGCTGAAGCACAGAGGTCCTAAGTCATCTGCCTACAGACACACAGCAAACCAGTAGTAAAATCAGGATTTGAACCTAGTCAGTCCAAGTCCAGAGCTCACCAATTTTAGTGCATCAACCATAACTGTACCCATTCACATGTATGTAATTCTTTACATAATTCTCCAAGTTTCAGGCTCACGATTGTATGGAAGAAACTACAGAAATGCAGGCCAGACAGCAGAGTGCTTGCATCAACCTTCAGAACCCAGTTTAAAAGTTGCCAGTTGTGGGGGTTGAGGAGGCTGGGAAGATGACTCAGTAGCTAAAGCACTCTTGCCTTCCAAGTGTGAGGACCTGAGTTCAGATCCTGAGCACTTAGCAAAAAATGCTTACACATTCCAGAAGATGAAAATGTGGAGTCGCTGGAGCAATCTAGCTAACCAGGTAATCATATTAGTGAGTTCTGGCTTCGTTTGAATGAATGGAGTAGAGAAAAATAGCCTGCCTCAACCTCATGCCTAAACACACACACACACACACACACACACACACATACACACACATACACACACACACACACACACACACACACACACACACACACATACACACACAGGAGAGGAGAAGAAAGACAAGTGTATAGTCAGGGCTTGGGAGGTAGAGACATGTAAATCTCACAGGCCAATCAGCCTGGGCTATTTAGTAAAGTCCAGACAAGGAGAGACCCTGTCTCAAAAAGCAAGATGAAAGTTTTTGAACAACAACACTAAAGGTTGTCCTCTGGGATAACACACATCCACAGGTACTACTCGCTCTCTCTCTCTCTCTCTCTCTCTCTCTCTCTCTCTCTCTCTCTCTCTCTCTCTCTCTCTCCCCTCACAAGAAATGCAGATTAAGACAGAGACCAGTGAGCAACAGAGCTGAGATTCCCTGCCTACCCAGCCTTCCACCACGCTGCCTCTGGGTCTTCTGAAGGCTTCTGTTTGGTTCAACACTCAGCAGACTAGAGACAGAGTGGGTTGACTTTGCTCCAGGGTGGCTTCTTGCTGCTCAAGTGTCAGGGAGCCTGGAGGGCTCCTAGTGTGGGATATCAAGAGAAAGGAATCCCCTCTCATCTCCATGTTGAAGAACAGAGGCCACAGATACACTGTACTGGGACTTCAGGGACTTCAGTATGGCCTGGACTAAGGAAGAGCATGATAGCCCAGACAGCTGGGGTACAAGGACCGGGGCTCAAGGGACAGTGAGGGAACTGGCAGCTGAGAAACAGCTTCAGACCACGCCCCCATCAGTACCCTGCTCTCAAAAGTGGTAAGAATGGCTGCCAAAGCCTGTGGCCCTTCTCACCCCTTTCTAAGAAGCATAGACTGGGAGGGTAGGGGGAGTTTAGACACAGGAACCCCCTGAGTGATGACAGATACATTGCTGCCACCACCAAAATACTCACATCTCAAAAGAGTTTGTTGTGACCACCTGCGGTTTTGGGTAATCATTTATCTGTATCCAGTTTTGACTTGTCAGAATGATCCAGAATTTTCTGGCCAGCAGAGTGACCCAACCAAATGACCATAATACCTACCCAGGGAGAAGCTCAGGGTTTTAGGTAACTTGGGTGGCCTGAGGGAAGTTTGTTGTTGAAATATTAAATACAGTGTGAGCCTGCTTCCTGGCCAGTCTGTGACCGGATCTGACTTGTTCAGGGCATTTTTTCCCCAGAGAACTTGGCAAAAAAAAAGTAAGTATTTGTGCAGCCAGTGAACCAATAGGTTGTGTGGGGAGAGCCTCGAAGTCAGTTCAGGGTTAGGGACTCCAAATCCTTTGCTCCCGCTGAGATCTCTTCCTTAGAACCCAAAGGAAACTCTACTCCAAGCTGGCGGTGTAGCTCAGTTGCCAAAGGGCTTGCGCAGTATGGATGAAGCCCTGTTTGATCTCAGCAGTCCACACACCAAGCATGGTAGTTCATGCTTTTAATCCCAGCACTGGGGATGTGGGGGCAGGAGGATCAATGTCATCCTCAGCCTCATAGGAAGTTTGAAGCCAAACTGGGCTATGTGAGATGGGGATAGGTAAAAAGAATTCTCTGTGCCTCACCCAGGGGCTTCACTGAAATGTTTGTAGTGCCATTTACTCTGCCCTGGGCACAAAGAGATACACAGACAACATAGACACATGTATGGAAAGAGCTTATACAAGGGGCATACACACACACACACACACACACACACACACACACACACGCATCAGCAGCCTAGCCGTTGCTCCTGATTAAACATGGAATGCAAAAGAGAAAAAAATTTATCTACAGAAACCACAAGGGCCACAGAGAGGTTGTTGAAGAAGGGTCTACACTTGTTTATATAAAAAAAATACACCAGTGTTATTAACTGTTCTAGTCTAACTGTACTTAACATTTGTTTTTAATCTTCTCCATGTTAACCATTTAGAGTAGAAAGGACACTGGACCGTGAAGAGAGGACAAGGTCACTGCATAAGGGCTTGCCAGTCTGCACACTGCTGATAGTGTGGTAGCACACACACACACATACACACACACACACACACACACACACACACACACACGCCTCTCCACAGAAACCTGGACTCTGACCACTGACTGAGGCAAGGTGTCACCTGGGAAGTAAATAGCTTACCCAAAGACTAACAAGACCACAAACTGTGGGTCCTTAGGACACCTGGCTAAGGGACCGATTTGTAAGGAAATTCAAAGGACCAAGAACAATTCTTCGGGTGCAGTTCTTTACAAAGAATAATCAATTGCTCCCTCCCTCTATAAACATTGTTGTATGTTCTCCCATTTCCTGAATCCTCACTTGGCTCCCCCTCTTTGGGTGGGAGCGGACGGCCCTTAGAAACTAGCAAGTCACCAATTAGAAAGAAGAAAGAAGAAAAATATGTCTTGGGTTTCTTATGCTTTCTGGGAATTCTGATCTATTCGATCTATGACAATAACATCCAACCCTCAGATTCCTCATCTGAATTAAAGGGATTCTCTTAAGAGTCAGGAGGATTAAAAGAGAATCATGTATGTGCAGCCCTTCCCACAGCACCAGACAGGACAAGTATGCTGTGATTGTTAATCGAGGTCCTCACAACAAAAGAAGTTGGAGTTCAGTGTGGTTAAGCAACTTGCCAAGGTTGCACATCCTATAAGGGGCAGATCTGGCATAGAAACACAGACAGCCAAATGGCAGCCTCCTTTTGTTACTTCCACCCAGTGTAGTGTTGCCTGCTTTCCATTTCAGAGCAGCTGAATGCCCTGAGCCCAGGCGTGGGGTCTACCTGCTCTGATTGGGATTTTTTCCGGGGGTGGGGGGGAAGATATCTGAATGCACACAAACAGCCACGCAAGGTTCATAGTGATTTCATTAATGGGGGACCCTGTTTCCCTGAGCCCCAATAGTACACTTGTCCCTAGCCTCATCCTTGAGTTTATGGCTTCTGTGTGAACAGAACTGGGCAGCCTTGGGGCGGCAGCTACCACGTGACAGCTGAATGCTCTCACGGGTCTTACTTAGCCCCTGCCTCTTTCTCTTTACCCCATCTTGCCGCTCCGCCCCATTTCAGCAGCAAAGACCTTTTCTCTCCAGGCCCAGGGCACAAACCCTGCACTTCCGATGGAAACAGGCGCTGAATAGATTTAGCAGGTTCTGATAAATGTCACGTTTATTTTGGTGCCAATAGAGTCACTGCATCTTAATTAAGACCCCACCCCCACCCTGCCCCAGATGTTGGTACTGATGGGAACGCCACAAGCCACAGACTCCACTGACACCCGGGAAATAAGGTTCCTGTAAGCCAGTGCTGGGGAGTGGTGCTGGGCTTGGCCTGTCCACACAGGGACACTTTTTAAGGGGACTTGTTCCAGCAAAGTCTTTCTGATGCCTCTTTTCCGGTTTCAGTTTCCTTGTCTTAAGGAAAAGAACCAGCCCTTTCCACCCTAGGGCATTTCCCGGCTAGGGGCCGAGAGCCACAGGGACATTCTAAGCCTGTTTGCCGATTCTAATTGATTCCAAGCCGCAGGCCCCCGGGAATAGGCATGGGGGGGGGGGGGGGGAGGTTGGCTGGGAAAGTGGAGCTGCAACGTGGGCGGAGCTGAACTGGGTGGCTGAGCCAGCAACTTCTAGCCTGCCCAGAGAGTGAAAGCACACAGATTCCAGCCCCTTGTCCAGAAAGCTCCACCTAGGATAGGAACCCAGGCCCTGGAGGGAGGAGGATGTTGGAAGGGGCGGGTGCAGAAGCATAGGCCATCTTTTCTTTTGACTTAGGGTAACTAGAGTGAAAGACAAAAGACACAGACAGACCTGACTCTTAGCGCGCTCCCTGCCACCCCCGCCCCCATGCAACCAGCTTCAAATGCCTCTGGGCAGGAGAGCACGTGAGGTGATGGATGGGAGCAAGGCGCCAGCCCCTTGCGCATCCCTCCCACTCACAGAAGACTAAAACACTCTCTGTGTTTTGCTGAGCCTAGGTGTTCTCCCAGGGTTCCTTCTATAGATTTTATATTCTCGACGCTTTTCTTTGGGTCATAGTTATGAACCAAAGGCTGCAACTGTATTGTTGGAGTAAGGAGATGGCTATAGGAAGGAGGGAGTATCAGAGGGAGACTCGGGAGAAAGTTCATCATATGCCTGTGATAGGACATGGTAGGAGATGGGGAGTGGCGAGGGCAGCTAGTGTGCTCAGAGGGAGATCTCAGGAAACAGCAATAGAGGACAAGAAAGGGAAAGTCATGAGAAGGAAGCGGGCTTAGGGAGTGTGGTCAAGAAGGTTGCCATTTTTAGCAGTGGGAGCACTTTGTACTGAGCACCTCTGGGGTACTGATATTCCCACGCGCACATATTAGTGGGTTCCTCCAAAAGATTAACTGAGTCACCCACCCTCAAGTGGAGAATCACATGTCCGGAAACAGGAGGTATCTCAGGAGAGAGACAGCGACAGCATCTTCTACATACCTCATCTAAGAATTGGTCCGGGGAGGTATTCGGGACATAAATTGAATAAACCTGTTTCAGAAGTTTGCTGAGGCAAAAAGAAGCAAGAGGCCTGGTCCATGATCATATCACTGCACTTGACTTGAGCTGACTTCTGTCTGAAGCATTTCAGTGGTCACCTCATCCTAGCAGAAATGACTGCCCCTGCAACACATTGTCTTCAACTTAGGATGTAATGACCTGTGATAAACTGAGAGCTATGTCCACAAGCTCTTAATCCTTAAGCTGTCTCTTCAGCCCCAAGATGACTATTTTTTTTTAAATAAAAGGTTGCATCAACTTTATATTCCTGATAATTAGGCAGTATGTATCTGTTACAAAACATTTAGAATCTAAAATAAAAAAAAAAAGACATCCAAGAAAACAAATTTACATGACCTTCTACCAGATTATATAAATATAATCCTTTCCCCTGAAGTCAAAATTATGACACAAACAGAGCTTTATTAGCTCCTTCTACTTTTAATGATGAGTCATAAACATTTTATCTGTGGTAGTAATTCTTTAACCCACACAATTTGATGGTCGCATGGCTTCTGCCTGGTGGACACTCTGTTTGACCAGCTCAACCCCATACGCCTTAGACATTTAGATCATTTCCATCTTTTCACAATTATCCATAACAGCACCGCAGTGAGCATTCTTCTTCCTGCAGCTTTTCCCTAGAGTACATTTTTGAAAGCAAGATTATGGAGCCAGACCTGAGGATACAGCTTAGTGGTAGAATATTTATGTAGCATGTGTGAAGCCCTGAGTTGAACCCTCAGTACCACACAGACACAGATATTACGGGGCCAGGCTGGATAACTAACATAACCTCTCTGAAGGGAATGCATCTAAATTACCTTTGAGAGGAACCTACCCACATGAAGCAGACCCTCCCTCGAGTCTTGTGCTATTCAAAGTGGTAGTCACCGGCTACATATGGCTATTTTAAATTAATTTAAAAGAAAACCCATTTAAAAGCACAACCCCTTGTATGACATGCAAATAAAGAAAATATCTAATATATATATATATATATATATATATATATATAGCACAACCCCTTTTCTCACCCACCAGCCAGTGACATTCCAAGTGTTCAACACCATGTGCTTGTCAAGTCTATAGGGCTGCACAGGCTGAGATTTCCATCACAAGAGAAAACTGTCCTAGAAGGAGCTGTGGTGGACTAGAGAGAGCACAGAAGTACAATCCAGAGACTAAACCAACTTTGCAGTAAGTCGAGGGGTGATACATGCATCTGAAAAGAGAGAGTGGCGTTAGAGAGTTTTAGGTTAGAGAGCTTTGCCATCCGGGTAAGACAGTCGGGAATACGTCTCTGAGAAAGTAACCTTTCACCCGCGAGCTACAGGAAGCGTGTACGAGGGAAGAGGGTTCCAGACAAAAGGAATGTCAAAGGAAAGGCCCTGAGACAAGAGGGTGCATGGCCTGATCTGAGGAAAAGCAAAGGCTGTCCCATGTGTCGATAGCCTCAGGTATTTGGGAGGCTAATGCTAGAAGGTTGCTTGAGGCCATCAGTTCAAGACCAGTACAGGCAGCGTAGCAAGCTGATCTAGGAGAAAAAGAAATGGAAGGTGAAGAGAGGGGAGAGGTGAGAAAGAGAGGGGATAATCTCACCCCTCTGGATAGACTAAAGTGAGAATGTTAGAAAACTAGGAGATGAGATCAGAGATGTATTTTCACAAGATCAAGTCAGGCCGTGAGAGCTGGAGAGATGCTGCAGCTGTTAAGAACACTAGAGACTCTGGCAGAGGACCTGGGTTCAATTCCCAGAACCCACATGGCAGCTCAAAATCATCTACAACTTTAGTTTCAGGGGACCTGATGCCCTTCAGGTACCAGGCTCATACACAGTACATAGACATACAAGCAGTCAAAACATCAATACATAAAATAATTTAAAATTACATTCCAAGGACATTGACTCAGAGGTCTTCACCTCTGACCTGAGAGCTGGAGAATGACTAGCAGGCTTTGACTAAAGACCAGGGTG
>JADRCD010238849.1:3906-15761 GCA_019843815.1 Montemys delectorum
AGAGACAGAGACAGAGATAAAGAGAGAGAATGTACTTGCCTTTGTGTGCATGTAGAGGCCTGAAGTTGAGGTCAGGCATCTTGCTTAGTCACTCTACTTTCTTGAAGCAAGGTGTCTTGCTAAACCTGGAGCTAGCTAATTCTGGCTAGCCTGACTGGCCGGTCTGCCTCTGGGACTCCCTATCTTTGCCTCTTGCATGCTCCGATTGCAGGCAGCTGGCAGGCCTGGGCAGGTTACTGGCAATGCGTGCATGGCAAATGCCATATCCACTGGGCATCACTCCCTGACCCCCACAACTGTCTTGTTTAGCAAAAAAACAGAGACTGGAATATTAACTAAGATACCACTAAGTACACTGAGAATTAATGTTCTTCAACAAGTACATGGAGGAAGACCAATTTATTTGACTATAGACTCTAAAATAATCCATGAAATGAGCTTATGGAGAAAGGAGAATTAAACAGAGACATTTAAGCCAGGTGGGGGTGGGGCATGCCTTTGATCCCAGCACTTGGGAGGCAGGTAGATCTCTGAGTTCGAGGCCAGCCTGGTCTACACAGTGAGTTCAAGGACAGCCAGGGCTCCATAGAGAAACCTTGTTAAGAAACACACACACATATACACACACACACACACACACACACACACACACACACACAGAGCAGACATTTATAATAAGCATGTGTTAGTGGCCATAAATAATGTCTGGCCTCTAACTGTTATTGACCAGAGAAACTATCCGGTTGAGTACAGTAACAGTAGGCTGATTTAAATCTTGGGTCATTGGTCTGTTTCATGGGTTGTTTTTTTTAATCTCGTTAACAACTGTCTGACAAGGAGGAGGAGGAGGAACACAGACTGTAGCTATGCTTGAGTGTATGACCCTGAAGACATTTCTCTTCCACCAGAGGAATCACCTGACTGATACCGCACACTTGACATTTGAGTTATGCCCTGCTGCCTTCTCGGGATTTTTTTTTTTTTAAAGATTTATTTATTTATTGTATGTGAGTACACTGTTGCTGTCTTCAGACACACCAGAAGAAGGCGTCAGATCCCATTACAGTTGGTTGTGAGCCACCATGTGGTTGCTGGGAATTGAACTCAGGACCTCTGCAAGAGCAGTCAGTGATTTTAACTGCTGAGCCATATCTCTAGCCCTGTGCCTCCTCGTGATTTGATGGTTTGATGCGTTCAGTCTGGACATGGACTTCCTGCCAGCCCCACTCAGCGCTTTTCTCCATGGGAGGGAGAACTCAGTCTGTAGTTGAGACTCCAAGGAAAAGGACAGCTGGCTTTTCACAAAAAGATACTGATTTCCAGTTTGAAGTAGCTTGGGGGCGGGGGGTGTTCTGGAGATAATGAAGTAGCTTTGGGGCTCAGAACAGTGGTGGGAAGGGAGTATGAATTCAGATAACTGAACCTTGGACATAAATGTGTTGTGCTCCCCCATTCTGATTAATTACTATATTTAATATGTGACCAAAACTTTAATCTAAACATCTTGCTCTAATGAGCTCCAGTGCTTGACTCTTTAAATGTGGAAGTATTTACATTTCTTGGTTTCATTATATACAGTGGAACCAAAGTTTCACGGCTCTTTGAAAATGGAGGTAAGAAAGTCTCCAGGGTGCACGTGCCTTAGATAATGTGCACTCATGGGATGCACCTGACCTTCAAGGACTTTTCTGGACTCAATCTTAACCAAATCTCATTGGACCAAATCTAGAACTTTCCATTGACGGCTCCTCGTCTCTCTCACTGGACACACATTTTGAAAGCAAGCGGGAGACAAGCTGCAACTCTAGGTCCCAGCCCTGTCCCCCTGCTTAGCAAGGCAAGCGGGGAGAAAGCCACTTGGCACCTGTGAACGTCTGGAGAGTCGGCTCAGTGGTTAAAGGCACTTGCTGTTCTGTGAAAGGCCTGAGTTTAAGTCCTAGCACCCACAGGAAGGCTCACCACCTCCTCGGGCACCAAGATGCACATGCAGGCAAAACACTCAAATAATAATAACAATAATAATAATAACAACAACAATAACAACAACAATGGAATAAGATTGCTGAGCTTGTAAGCTGTGCTTTCTTTAGAAACTTCACATGAAAGGCATTTTTCTAGTGTACTTTCAACACTTTCCTTCTACCTGGAGGCACAAGCATCTTTAAATTATGTGGTTGATGGGGACTCTATCCCATACAAACATTTTGGTATGCCACTTTTTTTTCCCTATAGACTAAAACCATGGTGACAATAACTGATATTTATTAAAAGCTTAAGAATTATATTTCCTAAAAGGCTTCATGTATGCATTTATTTGTCTTAATGGTAACTCTACAGAAATAAAAAGGACAATTTCCATTTCTAGGCTCACGGTGGTCTAGGCACTTGCTCAATCATTCTTTGACCATCCCAGATATGTCTACGTCCACGGTCCACAGTCTGAACCCACAAGGGGTCCCAGTGGGTGAATCCCAAACATGATGATAATAAAATGAGATGATAAAAAAAAAAAAGCAGATTTTGATTTTACGAAACAGCTCTTTGCTGTTCCCGGAAAATGGCTGTGGGATCTGCGCCATTTAGGAAGTCAAGTCACAGTGAGGGTTAGCTGGTGTTTCTTTCTACAGCACCGTTTACTAAGGAAAATGGATACAGTTCTAAGTACTACAAAAACCTCAAGGAGGTGTGTGAGCCAGCCATAGGGGACACACACCTGTAGTCTTAGCGCTAAAGAGGCGAAGGCGGGAGGATCGTGTATTCAAGGTCATCCATCTACTACAGAAGGACTAGGTGTCCAAGGTCATCCACTACTACAGGGGCTCCATGAAACTCTGACTTACTGCCTCCAGAGAAGAAGGAATTGTATGTGAGCCTCAGTGGCTCAAAGTCAGCAAAACACATAGACTCCAACCAGCTTTGAAACTTTAAAACACGAAACAACAACAAAAAAACCACTGTGGCTCAAATGTATGAAAAAATGTATGAAAGACGTTGAAGTAACTTAGGAGAAAACAGAATGAAAAGTCCCAAAACATACTATAAATGCTCACACTGTAGGTGAATGCTACAAACTCTCCCTGGATCATGTTTGTTTGTTTGTTTGTTTTTTTAAAGTGAAACTTTTTTTTTTTAAGATTTATTTATTATTATATATAAGTACACTGTAGCTGTCTTCAGATGTGCCAGAAGAGGGTGTCAGATCTCATTACAGGTGGTTGTGAGCCACCATGTGGTTGCTGGGATTTGAACTCAGGACCTCTGGAAGAGCAGTCAGTGCTCTTAACCACTGAGCCATCTCACCAGCCCCCCATGTTTGTTTTTAAGGCTTCTGCTTCTGTTTACACTAACAAAAACCTTCTTAGGTCTTGGAAAGATTGATACGTTTGGTTAGGAAATTACAGAACTGGGGCTAGAGAGATGGCTCAGCAGTTAAGAGCACTGGCTGCTCCTCCAGAAGACCTGGGTTCAATTCCCAGGACCCTGCCACAGCAGCCAACAATCGTCTTTAACTTCAGTACCAGAGGATCGTGGCCCCGGGCATGCAGGTGGTACGTGTAACCTGTGCATGCAGGCAAAATGCCGTACACATATAAAAATAAAATAAAGACATTTTCAAAAGAGAAACTAAAGAACTGTGAGGGTGCTGGTCCATCTGAACCTTGGTGGTGCTCGGAGCGTGACAGAGACACCATAAAGTCATGCCTTAGGTAAGGCAGGGATGCTGAAGACCCAGGATCCCGCCTCATGGGGTGTGTGAGGAGTACCTCATCCACTCCATACGGTCCCTTGCCCTCTGCCTGTCCCTGGCAACAGACCCAAGAGGCATTGATACCTTCATCCATGCCATTGAGGAGCTCTGCGAGGTCTTCGTTTTTACTGTCAAACTGGTGTTCCTTCCAGGTCTCGCCGTTCTCACTCCGAAGGACAATGAGTTCCCTCTCCTTTCCTCTCATGGATCCAAAATGAGGGATTTCCACAATGACGGGGCTAGAAAACAAAACAAAAAAAAGCCACATGATTTTTCTTTTTTTGTATCAAGTTAAATATGTCTGTAGTAGAATACTAAAAAATAAAAAATAAAAAATAAAGTCTCATTAACAGAATTGAGTTGGAAATCGGAGGTGCCATTTGGGTTGGGAATGGTTTCAAAGCTGCAGAATTGTTGCTAGTTAAATGATATTACAAGCCCAGTAACATGCCATCATTCATTCACAAACAGTTCTTGAAGGCCTACTGTGTGTTAGGCATCAAATTGAATAGGGGGGAATTAAACACATATAAACAGGAAATTTCAAATTAAACATGATGAAAATAGGCCATAAAGAAAGAAAGTCAGTCCATTTTTTTTAAATTAAAAAACATAATAGATACATTATATTATATGAGATGCTAATGAGTTAAAAGGACACAGTCACTTCTTTGGAAAAGAAATTTACCCTACTTCGGAAGATCATTTCTCTCCCTTTTTTTTTTTTTTTCTCTCAGAAATAAAATGGACGCTGCCATAATCTAGTCCCTCCAACAACTGCCACGACTTTGCAGTTAAAACAGTTTTTCTGATTGTGCCGTTTGCGAATAGGTGAAGGGGTGGCTTCGTTGCCTGACCTGATTTAACACCTTTCCAGGGATGCTGGGATGTCCTGGAAGAGTACATGTAAGTTTGAAATTGTCACGGGAAGAAGTTAACTCTTGACAGTGTCCTTTCTCAGACAAATGGAGGAGGATGGCTGTGAGCTGAAGATAACTGAATCAAGACGTGGGGAGCCATTTTCTTCAGTTTTACGGGATTATGGAGTAAACCCTGGGGAGGATGGGTGGGGGTGAGCAGACCACAGTCACACACTAGTTCATGTAGTTTGGATTGTGCGGCTTTTCTAATGATGCTTGATAGATAGTATCATTGTTCTCTCTAGAGGCTGTGTGGGACCTGGCTTAGCCTAGCTGCTTATGAACACATAAGAGCAACAGATACAGGCTTCAGAAGGGCAGAGCTTAAAGAGAGGCTGGCGTAAAGCTCAAAACCGCAAATAAAACGCGAATATCTGATGACTCATCAAAGTAGCAATCTAAAAAAAAAACGAGGCCGATAGGTGTTATGATTTTACTTTTGGCAAGATCATTACAAATACATAAAAATAAATAAAATTAAAAAATATTTTATAGTGCCTTTATTTCTTTAATGAGTAAAAACAGTGTTGATAATATCAGTATGAAATGTCCCATAATTTAAGAACATACTTTATAATTGGACATTAGGTATCATTTCTTTTTTTTTTTTTTTTTTTGAGAACAAGATACAATCTTTGCCGGCTAATGTGTCTGATACTCTCTCTGTGGCTTTGTGTAGGACACTCAGCAATGCTGGAGAGAAGGTATAGGCAGGGTCTTTGACCAAGGGGACAGCCAAGCAGGACAATTCATAACGGGCTTTTCATGCGGACTGCCAAGGCAAAAACAGTCAGACGAGCAGACAAACAATGATACATTTCAACTTAAACAAGACAAAAGACATTTTCAACAGCTCAACAGAATGGCGGGCGGGCTGCCCCCAGTCCCATTTTTTTAAATTATCTTGTGTTCTTGACACATTCAAAAGGATCTTACTTATTGGTTGATTTTTTTCTTCACAAAGCCTGTAAAGATTATACTTTATAACAGTGACTCACAAATCTAATCACACACACACACACACACACACACACACACACAGAGCATCAGTGGCAAACATTGACTCAAAGCCTGCAAATACCTTCTCTTACACTGGTTAAAATGAGACCGTTGGTCTAGCTCTAATAATTACACAGAGAAGAAACATTTCAAATTAAAGGCGGGTAGACAGATGCACAAGCCAGCGGGAGTGCTTGCGGTGGGTCCCCACATGCTTCGTAAGCACAGGACAGCGGCAGTGCCACAGTAAGTCAAGCCACTTATGGGTGTTCCCTTTCAGCGACACCACATCGACTGAAAGCAGAAAAGGGAAAACCAAAAGAAGAAGAACAAACTTAAGACGAGTATAAGACCATGGGCATGACAGAAAAAAAAAAAAAAAACTGAAGATGGAAAGGAGAACTGTACACATTCTGATCTTGGCTATGAACATCCTACCCAATAAATTTTGTTCCTTGAGGCCCAAGCTGCAGGATTCGGCTAACCAAGCTCTCGCCCTCATTTACAGGGGGAGGATGGGTGGGAAGATGCAGTTTACTGAGTGACATCCATGCAGCAGGAAGAGAAAAAACGAGAAGGGGAGATGGTGAACACGTGGTCCGTCGGGACGGAGCCTGACCTGCTTTGCCAAGTGCCACCTCGGACAATGGAGCAAACTTAGTTTTCCTTTTTGTAAAATAAAATACCCTGCCCCAGTGGATTATGTCTCTAACAACTGTCGTTAAAGAGACATGCCCCCAAAGTCGCCATGTACGCAGGGAGGTGACATCTTCCTAAGGCTTCCTAAGGAGGGTGCCTTGACTTCCGCGTGGGGGCGAACACCCACGCACCCGTGGGGCGGAAAGCATGCTTCTCAGTTAGTAAGAGCACTGGCCAGCCGGTGGCCGAGTTAAGGAACCCGCAGCCTGTTAACGCAGCAGCTTGGTGACCTTTGACACCACACCCGAGTCCCCAGTGGGGTCCGACAAGCCATTTTTCAAGAGTTGATGTCTTGAGTTCGCAAGGACAAAAGAAAAAAAAAAAAGTGTGGTCAGAGGGCCAAAGCGAAAACTGGGGAAACTTACCCTAAAAATTGTGCCCCCGCAGGACCCATTTCTACCAGCCTACTGGCTAATCCCTCTCCTTCCACCATGGGGGGTGGGTTGGCCAGTTTATGTCTCTTTACCAGGCGGCACGTGATGCGGGTGGGGGCCGTACACTTGCGCGGAGGGATGATGATCCGCATCCCATGGTGGCGGCTTCCTCGCATGGAGCCCCCTCTCGCGTCCACCATAAAGCTAACCAGAAACCTGTGGGGGGGAAAAGATCAGAGGGTGTCACTGACCGAAGTAAAAGTCTGCACAGAGCTTTGAAATTCAATGTCAAGATACAGGCAAAGGCAGCTGCCGTGCCCTCCCTGAAACAACAGTTGGAAGTTATTACTGTGGAGTCAGGTCAGGCATGCACGGAACTCATACTCGGGGCAAAGGTGGGTTTCGGTGGAAGGAAGCTCCCGCCCAGGAGGCAGGGAAGTCAGCAGAGGCACACACAGAAGAAACAGTGACATTCTTTAAGATGGAACTAACAGTATCTATGAAAGGAATACAGATGTAAAAAAAAAAAAAAAAAAAAAAAAGCTGATCTCTCTCGGTAGCCTTTGAGGATGGCTTAGGAGACAGTCAGTCACAGGTCATTTTTACTCCAACTAGTTCCTCCCCTAAGGATTTGTGGGACCTCACTCCGGTACACATAGAATTAAACTCCACAGCGTAGCAGAAAACACACGACTCATGAGACAATGGGACAGTCACCCGTACCAACGCTCTTGACTTTTATTAAGATGAAATACAAAAATACAAGCAGGTGACTAGGCTTGCTAAGATTTTGATGGAAAGGGATTAAATCTTTTCAACATCCATTAAAAAAAATACAGAAGCTAAGGGGGCTATTTAAAAGTTGCCTTTCTTTGAATAGGCCACATGGTAATAGAAATAGAATTTAAATGTTATTTCCGAGAGGGTCTACGTTTGTCATCTGCCTTTAGGTCAACGCCACTAAGGACAATGTTTTCCTGTGTGTGGCTACGTCAAGGGAAAGTCTCCTCTGTCGGTGACAGGCACTTTGGTAAACACCAGCCAACAGACAAATGGTAACAACATATCCTTATGGGCTGATTTTTGACAACTGAAAATATACACATTCTCGTAGCACCAGAGAGTGAGCATCAGAAAGAGCTACGGTTCTCTATCATATTATTTTAAGAAAAAAAAAATCCTATCCATCAAAATTCTTTTCTATATAATTGTCTAAGCCTTGTGCTACCGAAACGAACTTCCCACCTACAGAGCTGAAGCCGCTGAGCTATCTGTGGGTTTTCTGGCAAGGGAGACTTCTTCAGGCAAACTCCGTATGGTGAGCCAAGGAGGTGTTTGCTCACCACTTGAGTGTGTTTCCAGAACCAACTGCTCACCAGTGAAATGGACTCACCTCTGTTATTTCATGTGCTTGTTGTTTATTTCTCTAGCTACTGGGGGAGGGTTTTTTTTTTTGTTTTTGTTTTTTTGTTTTTTGGTTTTTTTTTTGCCTCTCGATTATTCAAGTAAGGAGAGGGAAAGACTATCTCAAAAACGAGGAGACGATAGAAATACTCTTCTCCTCTCTACTCAAAAGGAATGATCATCCGCTTCCTTTCACTGACTCAGGCTTCCATGAGAATTCTTCCCAGGGAAAAATGGCCTGCGGCTCATCTGAAATTGTTCTGAAGTGCTTCATTTTCTTAGGTGCACCTGTATTATTATTATATATCGTGTGCGCATGCACACATGAGCTTATTTCAGTCAACAACAGTGGCACTATATCGAGATACTAAAACAGCCTGGGAGAAAGAGTCTTGGTTCTCTCTGTACTTAGTGGTGAATCAGTTATCTCTAGGTGTATGGAGAACTCACTTCAGACTCCGGGCTTGAAATCATACTTGTGTCAGTACAAATGCACACTGCAGTGCTTGCCTGGATTTAGGGATGTTACACTGACAACAACTGGGCCCCAACAATCCAGAGAGCACCTGCGGGGCCCAGCAGAGTCCCAGCACACGCAAATACATGACCAATGTCAGCTGAAATCAATCCGCCAATCCAGGAGCAGAACTTCGCTTTGCGTGCTTAGAAACCGAACAGGGAAGACTTGGGGGCTAAGATTAAGAAATGGATGGGCAGACAGAAATACAGGGTAACACTTAGCTGAGCGCTCTCAAGGAAGCATACAAAAGTGATTCGGGCCAATATAAGACTGTGGCATCTGCGAAGACTCTCAGAATAAATGGAGTGAATGCCTAAGAGGATTTGAATGGCAAACCGGAAGAACCTCCTGCCGGGCGCTCCTCGGAGTACATAGCGCTCAGAACCATTATCACCCTAAAATCTTGAGTTTCATAGAATTAACAGATCAAGGAAAGGTAGGGGTAGATGAAGCAGGACATGAGTGTTCAAAGACACCAAGATGTACTGTGATTTGTTTCCCAAACTCAGTCTGTACCGGAGCAGAACAAAACCCAAAGGACACATAGCACGAGTTGTGGAAACAAAGAAACACACAAGGTGATGCTTCAAAATCTATTTGTGCCGCTGTTCAGATCGCATAATGAGCACCACACTCGCCCTACAGCTGCTATGAGGAGGCATCTAGTTTCGCAAACAGCAGGGTGACGGGTGCGGACACACTACAGACACTGACGGCGTCTAAACTGAGGGATGCCACACAGATGAAAAACACAAAGGACAGGGTTATCACCTTGAGTCATACTGAGGCAGCGGAGACGAGTAGCTGCAAAATAATTTAGAAAGCAAATGGGAGAAATTAATGTACGGTCATTAGAAGCGAGCAACAGACAATGTCAATGATGAGCGAAAGGAAAACAAAAACAAAAACAAAAACCTCAGAAAATGGAACCACGGCACTTAGCATTTGTGGGACAGCCTGGGAGGAAGGCTTGCCTTGGGTGTGGCAGAGCGTGGTCCTCAGACCTGGCACCAGTGGTTTTGGTCCCAGGTCAGACTTCTCTGGCTGTCATTACATTTGCCGAAGAGAAGTTTTAAAGAAATGGATCTTAAGATATTTATTAGTTTCATGTGTATACTATGCTGCATATAACATATGCATATATATGTATTTGTGTATAGTTCCTGTGTATGTATATATAAATATATATTTCCTGTGTGTATATGTGTGTGTATGCATATATATATATTTCTTGTGTGTGTATATGTGTGTGTGTGTGTGTGTGTGTGTGTGTGTATTCTATGTGTATGTGTGTGCCTGTGCCTGAGTGCACATTGATCCTCAGTTTCCACCTTGTTTGAAGTAAGGTCTGTTGTTCACTACTGCAATGTCAGGCTAGCTGGCCAGCCAGCTTCCAGGGATTCTCCAGTCTCTGTCTCCCATCTCTTTAGAGACACTGGGGTGACAGGCACTGCTGATGCATCAGCCTTTACATGGACGGTGTGGATCTTAGCTCCGGGCCTCCTATTTGTCCAAGGGCTTTATCCTCTAAGCCGTCTCACAAGCCCTGTATTTATCGTTTCGGCAATGGTTTTGCTCCCGTCTATACGGCTATCGATGATCTCATGAGTGAATTACACTAAGGACTCCAGCATCTAAAAGTCCATTGATTACCAATTCATTTGTTACAGTAGGCCACTCTTCAGTCTTCTGACATGAGGCAGGGATGAGGAACTCTTTTACGTGGTTCTTCTCAGCATTTCTGGGGTACATAGATTGGTGTGTGACATTTTAAAAGTAGATTTTTTTTTTATTTTTAAAGAGTCATTTTTTTTTCTAATTCTAATGTAATACAACATAATTGCAACTATACTTCAGGAATGCAAAAGGTACAAAGTCAACTGGAAGCTTTCAAGTTTACAGTTCCTTTAAAAAAAAAAAAAAACAAAAACAAAAAAAACCAGCATGGCACAAAACAAGCCATCTATTAAAAACAGGCTGATGTTGTGTGACAGGAAACTAAGAACAATCAGCAGAGGGCCCTCTTCCAGGGGACACTGGATCAGCTAGTGAGGCGAATCAGTAATACAGTCAATATTTGTGTGTGTGTGTGTGTGTGTGTGTGTGTGTGTGTATGTGTGTGTGTGTGCGTGCGCACATGTATGTGTGTGTGGAGATGGACGTAGTCATAGCTGGCCGAGTGTGTACATGTGGCTAAGCATGTTCCTGCATGTATGCTCATATGGAAACTAGAGACCAACTTCCTGTGCTGTCCCCCAGGACATGTTTACCTCGGTCTTTGAGACAAGAGTCCCTCATTGACTTGGCACTCATTCATCAGGCTGAGACCCCAGTGACCTGCCAGTCTGCAGTGCCTCTCCAGCTCTGGGATTACAGGTTTGAGCCACTATGCCCACAGGTTCTAGGAACTCAAACCCAGGTCCTCACACTTGTGTGGCAAGTACCTTACTGACTGAGCCACTTCCCTAGCTCTATATTTAATAATAGCTTTATAGTGAAGACAAAAAAAAAAAAAAAAACCAGATACATATGGGAGGAAAAAAAAGCCTCATTTGAGAAAAAAATAATTAAAAAAAATAACTTTGTGTTAAATCTTTTCCATTGAAAAGAAATTTTAAAGATTTAAAGATGACAACGGCCAGGAAATCTTGCTGTATCAGTAATAATTGGTTTTTCTGATACTCTGCTTTTAGGAATAAAAACAGACTTGTCCCCAAAATACTTTTACATGATTTACAAATGCCAACCACACACTCTCACTAATGAGCATGTATTTCACAGGTGGATATATCCATAGGGATGGAGGTGTTCAATACGCATGGTTAACTCTAAATAATAAATGCAATGGTGTATAATGGAGTAAAGAGAAACGACATGTGGGCACTTACCCAGAATGCACGGGGCTTGAGACCAGGTTCACATTGTCTAACGTGTCTGCCGCCCAACTGTAGTGTCTGAGGGAGTCGGAGTCAAACTCCCTCGTGAATGTAAGGTGCTGAAAAATAAAGCAGTGCGTGATATCAGCCACTGGCACGACACAGCAGTTTCCTCTATACATGAAAGACAAATCTGTGTTTCTTTTTTTCTTTTTTCTTTTTTTGGTTTTTCGAGACAGGGTTTCTCTGTGTAGCTGTCCTGGAACTCACTCTGTAGACCAGGCTGGCCTCGAACTCAGAAATCTGCCTGCCTCC
>JADRCD010238850.1:0-18235 GCA_019843815.1 Montemys delectorum
GTGTACTTCATGACCTTGAACTAGGCACATCCCTAAATGTGTCTGTCTTCACTTCATGAGCTATGACTTTAAATGGAGCATACTTAGGAGTGCACTTCTTTAGTGAACATTCTTGGGAGTATTCATCTGCTAAAGTGGTTCCTCAATGTGAATACATATTGGTTCCCCATCTAGGGAAGATGTAGCTCATACCTCAAAGGAATAAAAAGAGATGACTTCTTATGGAGCCAAATATGAGTGACCATGGCCTGGGAACACAGACTTAGGTTTTCTCCCAAGTACCATGTTCCAATTAGATGTCCATTTCATAACATATGTGTAGTATCAGAACAAAGAGCGCCATAAAACAACACACTTTTCAAATATAATGGTTGGCTTTCCAAATACCAAAATAGGAGCAATGCTACAGAAGACATTAGCTGCTCTTTGAGCACATTCTTATCCTCTTGGTTGGTGGAAGCCCTGAGTCTGTACATTTATTCCAAAGGATTCACCTAGCAGTCATTAAAGATGTTAGGTCATGAAAGGGGACTAAAGATGAGCCAACCTCTCTGTATCACTGAAGTAGACTCAACCAGTCCCCACGGATACAGTTCCCTCCCAGCCCAGGAATTCTTACTCACATTCTGACAAGACTCCCACACTTCTTTGTCATATGATTGTCGAGAAGACCCATGCTCCTCTTCAGTTCAGTTTCCTGTGGCTGCATATTCCTTTGCTCTAGAAATAACTCTTGTGTTTGATTCACCAGCTGTGAGTAACAGATCTTTCTCCAGGATTTCATTGATTGGCCATGCTTATTTTGGCTCTGGGCTCTCCAAGATGCAAACCTATTGTGTTGGTTACACATGTGTTTTCTTGTCTTTCTTTCCTCTGGGGAAAACTCTGGAAAGTCTCTGAGAACATGCAGTAAGCTTGAGTGGCAGAAACAGTACCATTGTCCTCGGTGAGTGATGCATCTCATGTAGGGAAACTACGAGGTAAAGAACTCAGAGGACGTAACCGTGTGGGCATGGATACATGGCGGCATCCAGTCATTTCTTAAGTATTCCAAGACAGCCTACTAAGTCATGAGACTTCATTACTTTATTATAATTTCTCTTTATTCCTGAGATTTTCATGCAATGAACTATTCTAATACTCACCCCCCAATTTTTTCTCCAAAATTCTGTTATACACCCCCTACATGGTTCTTTCACAGCTTAATGTCTTTTTTTTTCTTTTGGACAATCCATTGTCCAATTTATGCTGTCCCCCATGTACATGAACATGGGACCATTCAATGGTGCATGGGAAACCTAATGAGCACATATTGAAAAAAATGAGTGATTCCTCCTCTCTCAGCACTCTGTAATTGGCAATAATTCTTCATTAGGCAGTGAAGCACGGGGAGCATCTCTACCCTCTATGTCCCATAACAGAATTTTGGCTGGCTTGGTCTTGTAGAGCTCGTATGCAGATAGTGACAGGTGTGTGAATTCTTGAGTGTGATAGCCATGCCATTGCCCCAGAAGACAACATTTCAAGGCACTCCTCCCCGTCCTCTGGCTGTCACGTTTTTTTCCACCTCCTCTTCCTAGATGTTCCCCTGAGCCTTGGCTTGCAGGGAGTTAGCAATTCCCGTTTAGGTAGGTCTGAGAACCGATCATTTTAATAAATTAAACATACATCTCAAAATATTACTTAGCTAGAATTGACATCTTAAATTTGTTTCAAAATATTTAGGTGAATTTTATTGTATACTCTATTGAAAATTCTGGGTTTCACTATCTATCATGTTGCCAATGTAAAGAAACACTATTATGCTTCATGTACCTAGCCTAATGGTTTCACCCAATGGATCAGGGGTAACTAGAAATATTCTTGTCATGAGTGCAGAGATGTTACCAGGATACACTGGCAGAAACCAGGGGTGCTGCTGCAACCTCACAGGATACCCGCTTACCTCTTGTAAACAATCATCCTCTAGACATAAAAAATTTAGAAATATACAATCACAAATGTACATGTAGTGTTAATAAAGATTTAAAGCATGCAGGTAGATATGGTAGTGCATGCCTATAATCCCAGGATTTGGCAGATGTAAGCAGAAGGGTCAGAAATTCAGGGCCATCTTTGAATACATCACGAGTCCAAGTACTGATGGGTGCACATGGAAGCAGAACCAAAAATTTAAAAAGAAAGGCTTCTTCTTAGCTCCCACGCGCAACGGCTGCATGTGCTACTTATTGCAGAGTTCCACAGCCATGTGCAATGGCTGCATGTGCTACTTACTGCAGAGTTCCACAGCCATGTGCAATGGCTGCATGTGCTACTTATTGCAGAGTTCCACAGCCATGTGCAACGACTGCATGTGCTACTTATTGCAGAGTTCCACAGCCACGCGCAACAGCTGCATGTGCTACTTACTGCAGAGTTCCACAGCCATGTGCAACGGCTGCATGTGCTACTTATTGCAGAGTTCCACAGCCATGTTTTTAACTGCAAAGAAAAGCAAGCAAACAGCATTTTGCAAACAACATCTTCGTCTACAGCAATCACCAGGGCCAGGGTTTATGCTTCCTGGGAGGCAAGGGTTGACAAGTTAATTTGTCTCGTCTCTAAAGTGTCTCTGGCCTGGCATCTTCCCACTCTAAATCCATATCCTTCCACCAGGCGGGGGGGGGGGGGGGGGGGGGGGGGGGGGGGATGGAGGGAGGGTGCACAGTCCACTAATTCTGATAACTGGATGAAGCTGCTTTCTGGGTGGGGGCATGGGAAGTGGGCAAAGCCTATCTCAGATCTTGTCTGCTGAATCTGAGGTCCTGAGACAGTGGGACAGACTACAGTCTAATGCTGTTGTCAACCTCACTTCAGTTTCAGTGTACTTTGTATGCTTCAGTTGACAGGGATGTAACAAAGAAAGTAGTGGTTCAAGGAAGGATGCTTCAGCTCAGAAAAACATGGTCAGAAGGACAGAATCAGAAAACCATATAAGTAAATGCCAGTAAGCACACACTAGGCATTAACAGAGTGGCCCTTTCCTGGAGTTTCCCAGGACAGACCAGTTGTAACACAACTGCCTGACACATGCAATAGACTACATCTGCTAACGCGCAAAGCACGGCAGAAGGTGATAGCCAGCTTTAGGTCACACTGACCATATTAGGCTCTATCACTGTGTTCTGACATCCAATAAGAATAAACCTGTCTAATAAACTTAATGTAAGTGTTTGCCGCAGGAGGCATGACGTCACATCCAAGAACAATCCAGGGAGCAAAACGGACCCAAGGTAAAAGGCCCTTTGCCCTTTGCCCTTTGTCAGGAAGCCTGTCCAAGGCACTGTTCCCCATGCATCATTCTGTTGACGGTGCTCTGACAAGCGATGAAGGTGGATGCTTGGAACTCAGGCCACGCGGTGTGGCACTGAGAACCGAATGAGAAACACAGCAATCTTCAGTCGGTCTGCATGTGTGTGTGGGATATACTCAGCTTCATTGTTGTTGTTGTAATAAAATATATTGACAAGGGTAACGGGGGAGAAAGGGTTTATTCTCCTTTAAGCTCCAGGCTATATACAGTCCACCATAGGGAGCAAGTCATTATGGAGGCAGACTCGCCTTATTTCATCAGTCAATAGCAGAAAGCGATGCACGCATGCACACCTACTGTACTTTGCTATATAGACGAGGACCCAAATATAGAGAATGGCGACTCCCACAGGGGACAGGTCTTTCCATATCAGTTGATGCAACCTAGGCATATCCTCCGACATACACACACGGGCCAACCTGATCTAAACAACCCTTCACTGAGTCTCCATGCCAGGTGACTGAAGATTGCAGCAAGCTGACAATTAAAACGAATACCTCACCAGGCCAGCATGAAGGCGTTTTCTGCACAAGCAAAAGATTTAAAAAATGTGCATCTAGAGAGGAGTTAGAGTTTTAACTTGAAACCAGAACATAGTTAGCTGGGAATAAGTGGGGCTCACGGTAATATTACAATTCTTCCTACATTTATTTCTGAACATTGTGATACAGTATAAGCAGTGCTGTGGGTCTGATTGACTGCAGAGGGGACCGCAGGTATGCCTGGAGCAAGGTGAAGCAGCCTGATCTGGCGAGGCCTGGGGATCAGGGGCCTGCTGCTGCCTTTTGGCATTCGACCCAGGGGAAGGCAAGCGAGGGGGAACTTCTCACTTTGCAAGGCCTTATTTCCCTTCCCCACTCCAATTTCCCTGGTTCATTTTCTCTTAATTGGTCCTGATTGGACGTCATCATAAATCAGAATAATTTCTCTTTCATGCTCTTCAAATTTTAACTTACCAAAAAAAAAAAAAAAGTCTTTAGCTGGAAATGTCCATAAAAAATGAATGTCAGTGGTTTCATCTCTAACAGGAAGAAAATGAAACGCAGACATTCTTGGAGTCACAGTCAAACTACCTCGGGATGATTGGGAATTGATTTATACAGGGCCTTTAAGAAACTTCATGTCCTTTTTGGAATATACTGAGCAGGAATCACTCTTGCACAAATCTAGAAATTATAGCCACCCGTGAAGTTAAATGCTATATCTGTCTTAGCCTGGGTCTGTACTTGGCTGATAATTTACTTCAAGACTCAAAAAGGCAATTTGACTCTGCTAGCTAGTTCTCAAAATGACTTATTCTACACTGAGTATTTAGATAAAGACTGAAGATCCCTCTCCCCTTCTCTAGCTGGCTACTTTCTTCCCCTCTCCCTTCCTCCTTCCCATCCTTTCTTCCTATGTCTCTTATTCCTTCCTTATTTCTGAAGTTCCTTCCCTTTATACGTCTGCTCTTGCCCTTCCTACATCTCTCTCTTCCTTTCCCTCACTCTTGCCCTTCCTGCATCTCTCTCTTCCCTTCCCTCACTCTTGCCCTTCCTGCATCTCTCTCTTCCCTTCCCTCACTCTTGCCCTTCCTACATCTCTCTCTTCCCTTCCCTCACTCCCCCTCCATTCCCTCCTCTTTATTCTTCCTTCCCCCTCTCCTCTCCCTCCCTCCCTTCCCCTTCCTTTCGTTCTATTTTGAGCTTACACCCTGAAGAAGTAGCCTTGCAACTACTCACAGGAAATGTGTGACCAGGCCTCTTCTGAATGGCTACAGGCTTCGTGCACCCCCTTAGTTCCAAGGTTGGGAATGGCAACAGTCCACTTACCAGTTTCTTAGCTCTTACCTTAAGTAATCTAAGGCTCACTATGTTAAAGACATGTGTGCCTCGGTGTTTGTGAAATTTTTAGAGATTGAATCCAGAGTGTAAAGACTGACCTTAGTGGGTATAAGTGACTCCGTTCTGAACAGCCACAGAAGGGAGCTCTGTCACCCACTCCGTTCTGAACAGCCACAGAAAGGAGCTCTGTCACCCATTCCGTTCTGAACAGCCACAGAAGGGAGCTCTGTCACCCACTCTGTTCTGAACAGCCACAGAAGGGAGCTCTGTCACCCACTCTGTTCTGAACAGTCACAGAAGGGAGCGCTGTCACTCAGTCTATCAGCTTCTTTCAGGTTGCAGAATGCATGTGAAGGCACTTTAGCTTAAATAAATCTAAGACCTAACTTAAATCAAAGACTAACTTACTTATGTTCTGGAACATTCTTTCTCCTTTCTTTGTATGTAGTGTCGGGAAATCGAACTCAGAGCCTCATATATTCTTAGGCTGGCATTCGACCACTGCACTACATTCTCAGTCCTGGAAGTTTCTTTGAGCTCTGACCTCACTGTGGTAGTGGTAAGCCCTAGCACACCCAGGGGAAGCCCTGGTGACTACTGAGCTCATCCCCTCTCTTTCCTTACAAGCCACAGAGACCCCCTCCTGATGCTGCACACTCATGTTGGCATTTCAGGAAGGCTGCCAGGGCCTGGCATGCACTATCTTCCATTATGGCCATGTGGGTTTTGACATTGTCCCTTCCAGATGTGGACGGCATCTGCTTTAGCTGATTTGCTCAGCTATGAGATCTGAAATGGTAAACGCCAGTTTTGATCGTCTGAAACATGGAGGCTTACACATCAGAAGTCACTACGTGGACAATTATGACTGCCAGCACAGGGGAGGGTGCAGGATGAAGAGACTGGAGAGATTCTCTCAAGGAGCGTGCTAAAAGAGGGCCTACGAAGGTGAAAAGTTGATGTCCCTCACCTCAGTTTTTGACCAAACTTTATCCAGCATTTAACCTTCTCTCTCACTGTCACTCATCCAGTGACAAGAAAATCAGGGGCTCTGGTGTGCTCAGATTTGGTGAGTGGTATTTAAAAAAAAGTTGATTCTACTAGATGTATGAGCCTGCTTGAGCAAAGACTGATGTTGATTCCTTCAGCCTACCACCACCTCTTTAGAAAGAGCGGGAAATATCTATGTCTTAGGCGAGATTGCTCACCTTACTTCTGAAGGTAGAGCAATCGTGTTCACCAGATAAGTTGCTGCCCTCGTCCTGTTAGTCATCTGTGGAAGATGAGGGCACAGACAGCTGGAAAGGTGAATAGAGAAAAGGATGGGAGACAGTGGAGGGGAGGAAAGAATAGAAGCCTTTCTGAATCACCGACAGGGTGTTTAGTTAAGCACTGGCTCATGCACATTCTAGAAACTGAAATCATTTATCTGGTCCCTTTTCCCTTCCATCCCAATGATTATTAGGTTATATGCGATTTATTGTTTAATGATTAAGTACTAATAACTTAAAATCACTTTTTATTTCGCCACCTAGGGAGCATCTTTGGATAGGGTGGAAAGAAATACTCCCTGCCTCACTTAATAGATAAGGCATTGTCTCACACTCCTAAATTGCCATCCTGGGCTCTGACAGACCGCTCAGCTCCCCAGGAAACTCCTCACAAGCTGTTGAGAGGTTTCCCATTTCTTTAGCAGCAGTGAGATTAGTGATAAGAGACAGATGAATAAAGACTAGAGACCAATTAACCGACTAGATGTACCTTATCTAAGCAGACTGACAGTCAAACAAAAGCTTTCCTCCATTGCCTGCCTAGAAGGTGCTTTACAGAGAACATAGACACTGAAGATGAGCACCACTGGTGTGGTGGATGGCCTGTTGATCCAAGGCCACATTGTTGAGTACCCCCTGCCACCTCCCTGTTCCCAGAAACACTCATCTGATCCTTCTTCCCTCCCTCTCCCTCCCTCTCCCTCCCTCTCTCTTCCTCCTTTCTTTCCTTTGTTCCTTCATTCTTTTTTTCTTTGTGTTTGTGTGTGTGCTCAATGTGTTCCTGTGTAAAATGTGCATGGGGGCCAGAGGTTGGTGTTGAGTGTCTTCCCTTGTTTCCCTCCAGCTTTCTTTCTTTCTTTCTTTCTTTCTTTCTTTCTTTCTTTCTTTCTTTCTTTCTTTCTTTCTTTCTTTCTTTCTTTTTTTGAGCTAGGCCCCCTCCCAGAACCTGGGAGCTCACCCAGACTAGGCTAGCTGACCACTAAGCATCCAGGATCTTCCTGTCTCTGCCTCCTAGCACTGAAAGAGGATAACTTGTCAGCTTCTCAAACGCTAAGTCAGATAGGTTTTACATGTTTTCCTTTCTGTTGTTATTGTTGATTTTCTTCAGATTTGAATACATAGAAAAGATGATTTTTTACAAGAATATTTATCTTTCTGTGATATATATATATATATAATTTAAAAATAACTATATCAGAAAACTTTATGAAACAAACCTGCTCCTTTCTGAAGGAGAGGGATACTTTGATGTCTGATTTTTAATTCACACTGCAATGTGGAAAGTCCCCTGATAATTTATTGATTTTTCAGAGTAAGAGATCAACCAAAAGAGAAAATTCTAGAAGGATTGCCATAGCCAGCTCTGTATTTAGCGTATTCCTTTTGATAGAAGACTTTTATTTTGTGTATAATATTACATAGCAAATGCCTTTGCAGCATACTTAGAAGAGTAACGGAATATACTCCAGAGAAGCTTGATAGCTTTGTGTTATTAAATCCCTATTGAAATGCAGCCAGGCTTGTCAGCTAGCTCCCTGTTTCTATATTACAGGATCTGGAGTGCATTGAAGTTGGATGTGGTGATATTTTCTCTATGTAAACCAAGCTTTTCTTCTACAACGGAGTTCGATCTTCACGACTAATGTCTGCTTTGTTCATTGTACAGTCATGCATTTTTATCTATTATATTTTTTTCCCATTTGAATGACATGTTTAAGAAATGTGATTTAGGTGATCTGTTGACTTGGAGGTCCTGGTTACTAATATGAAGAGGAGACTCATCTTATTTCTGGGCCTATATGTAAGCTGATTGGTAGAGTTGGAGTTAGACAAACAGCCCTTTTCCACTCCTGACAGTAGGATGTCTGTCAAAACGGGTTAAGATGCTTTCCTTAAGGCTTTTATTCTTGTGAGTTGAGTTGATTTCTTGGGTCTGCCCTCCAAAGAACTGTAGAAGAGAGAGCATTGCATAGTTTGAAATCTTGAAGCTTAATTCTTCCATTTTACCGATGATTCAGGATACTTAAGTCCACTCCTGACTTTTCTCACATTCCAGACATGCTCCTCCCCTCTTCTTCAGATGGCCATCAACAGTCTTAAGGGAATTTCGAATGTTAAATGCCAGGAGTTTAAGAAGTCCTTTTCTGACTCCCCTGCCTGGAAAATCTCCTATCATGGCACTTTCTTGGTTTTCTTCCCAGAATTAACCATAAACATCATAGTGTCTTGCATTCAAATTTATTTTCTATAATATTTTGAAATTCATGAAGGAAGGGTCCTGTGACCTATACCATTGTCTTAGTCAGGGTTTCTATTCCTGCACAAACATCATGGCCAAGAAGCAAGTTGGGGAAGAAAGGGTTTATTCAGCTTACTTCCACATGGCTGTTCATCACCAGAGGAAGTCAGGACTGGAACTCAAGCAGGTCAGGAAGCAGGAGCTGATGCAGAGGCCATGGAGAGATGTTCCTTACTGGCTTGCTTTCCCTGGTTTGCTCAGCCTGCTCTCTTATAGAACCCAAGACTTCCAGCCCATGGATGGCACTACCCACAAGGGGCCCTACCCCCTTGATCACTAATTGAGAAAATGCCCCACAGCTGGGTCTCATGGAGGCACTTCCCCAACTGAAGCTCCCTTCTCTGTGATAACTCCAGCCTGTGTCAAGTTGGCACACAAAACCAGCCAGTACAACCATGATGCCCCCAGCATCCTAGTGCTGTGTCTGGTGTCCTGTAGGTACTTCATACAGGGGCTCAGACTAGAACGTTCACGTTCACTTCTCTCTCCTGTTGTTTAGCTGCATGCACATGTGCGTGTGTACCTCCAGGACCCACACTTAGAAAAAAAGAATGATTATTTGGCTCAGCATTTTCACCTTCTGACTGCCATTTGCTCTTCAGAAAGTGATGAGCCCTCAGCTCACATAAAAGCTTTTACATTTGTTAAACAAAAGGGGTTAGAGTAAACTAACATTCATTAGTTGTAGAGTCTAGAAGTGACATGGTCACTGGTTTTCCTTTTTTTTTTTTTTTCCAAACTGGAAACAATGATTCTGAAAATGGAAAGTATATGGTGGGCTAATTTCAATACATTAGGTAGACTTGCTGATGCAAGAACCTCATGCTAATTGTTTTGAGAATTTGGCTGCTGTAAGAAACTGTGCTAAGTCATACTTTGGTTATGCAATAGTGGCATCTGCTGAGTTTCAGAGAAACATGATAGCTTGAGTCTACCTCTTAACCCATTGATCAGAACCTCCGGCGATGAGTTCCAGGCATGTACACATTTTCTTGGAGGAAGAGGGGATGGCTTACTGGGTAGAGTGTCTACTAGCATAAAGACCATTATACTATGGTTTCCTTCCACAACTTAAAGGCCATTCATTCTATACTAACTTTTTGACTGAGTTCAGACCCCCCAGTACCCATATAAAAAACTGGATGTGGCTCCTACCTGTAGCCTCCAGCACTGGGAAGGAAACAGAGATGGGAAGATCCTAAGCTCCTTGGCCAGCCAGCATAGCTGAATTAAAGAAGTTCAGGCTCAGAGAATAAAGGTAGGAATTATCTTGGAAGGCACCGGATATCTACTTCTGGCCTTCACATGTATGTATACATACATGCACACACACACACACACACACACACACATACGCACACACACACACACACACACACACACACCACACCACATCACACCATTTGTTATTCTGTTGAATGTCAGAGATTAAAGGAGAAGATGACCTTTGATGTTTGACACAAAATTTATGTTCAGCATGCTTATTATGTTCTTTTGAAAACCAATAAGCTAATAACTGCATCAACCGCATGATCCTTAATTCTGTAGATACATCAAGAGTGTTACTTTACACTACCATCTGATTGTCAGCATATAAAGCACTATGGGATGTCTACATTGTGATTCTCGGGGATGATGCATTCCCTGGAAGGAAGCCATGCAGCCTTCTGTAGATTGATCATCTCCTTCTGCCCACTCACCATATGGATTCTGGGATTTTTTGTTTTGTTTTGTTTTAAGTCAGGGTTCAGGGCTTTTCTCCTTTACCATTTTTTTCCCTCATGAGCAGAATTCTTGATTCTTGTTTCACAAAACCCATGGTTTGTGAAATCGTTTCCACAATTGTCAATCTCAGTATTTAATATGCATGCCAGTATCAATCTGTACCCTCTTAATAGTAGCTGAGAAAATTTTAATGCGAGCTGTAAGGTTTTGAAGTCATGTGGTCACCATGATGAATGTCCACTAAATATTTGTTGACGAGGTGAGTGAATGGGCCCTGCCTACTCCATGCAAACCTTTCCACAAGGGCAAGTTTAAAAAAAAAATAAAAAGATCTTGTGTATGTGTGTGTGTGTGGGGGTGGGTGGGTGTTGTTGGCACTTTGTTCCTGTGAAATAAAAATGAAAGAGTTTTCTTTCTTCCTTGTGTCTGATTTCCTTTTGCAGGTTTCTCCACCAACTGGCTAGTGGCCAACTTTGTCAGAGCTGAAACATCAGAGAGCCAGAAGAGAGGTTCTCGGCTGATAAATATTTGATTTACAAGGTATTGAGAGGTTTAAAGAAATGGAAAGGAGTTTGCCTAATGGGAGTTGTGTTTAATATAGCAAGGAAGATCACCAATAGCCAGGTCGCTTTCCTTCGCAATGGCCAGTGGGTATCTGAGTGTATCCGGCTTATTGTGATACAGATTGTGTTAGGTTTGGCTGACAATGGGGCGAAGTTGAGGAGGCCTGCAATGCCCTTGCTCCTTCGACAGAAACACAGCTGAAGGGAATATCCTTAGAGTTTCTTTTCTTCTCTTCTATAAGCTGTGATAAATATTGTATGTCTCAGCAGCATAGGGAAAAACGATTGATCCTTTCTCAGTGATAGAGACATGTGGCTGTATATGTTATATGCAGAATGAATGATGGAGGGAGGATGGGGGAAGAGGGGGGAGGAGAGATGCAGGGGGCTGTGTATAGCATTGCCAATAGCGATCTATCAAAGAGATGTCAGGAGTGGGAGAGTACACGATGCGTTTTAGCTCCCATTTAATCATCTGTTGCTTTTTGGTCATCAAAGTTTTGTTTCATTATAAGTTTTTTTCCTCATCCCCACCTCAAAAGTTCCAATAAAATGGGCACAATTAGGACCAATCCCAAACTTGACTGAATTAAATTCTTAAGAAAACAATGAGCTTTCTTTTGGGTAGGCTGCAAGTCTCTTACCCAGGACGATGCTATGGATCATTTGGGTTTGGAAACATTACACTTGAAATCAGCCCCAAACTCAAGAACAATGCAGATCATTCTCAATGGGGGCAATATTACCATGAAGCCAGGAAAGCTGATTCTTGGGGCAAAGCAAACATTATTATATAGTATTATGATTAATGACTCTCCACTGGGGTGTTATACACAAATAGACGGTATCAGTCTTCTAGTTTGGCCTCCCTTGACAAAAGGCAGCTTTATGGAAATATTTTCTTGGCTGCACACATTATTTTGGAGGCTCCTTAGCTTGGTGATTTTAGAAGAGCTTTGTTTTGTTGGAAACTTGGTTTTAAGACAGAAGTCCGGGGGTTGGAGAGATGGTTCAATGATTAAGAACTATTACCTAACTTGTAGAGAGCAGGGGTTTAGTTCTCAGTAACTACATGGTGGCTCACAACAGCCTGTAACTCCAGTTCCAGGAGACCAGACACCCTCTTCTGTCTTCTATGGGCTCCATGTGGTGCACATAAACTCAAGTAGGCACACATACACACATCAATAAGTGAACCATTAACAACTCCTCAAACAGCATTAGCAACTGAGTGAGACCTGTGTAGGTATTCAGGCTGCACTCCCGGTTCTTGCTGGATTATTATTTACTTGTTCTTCTAAACAAAAATCCTGGGAGAGAGTAAAAGCTGAGTAGAGAATATTCATTATAGTTTTGGGAAGCCGAGATATCTTCTGACTGTACATACTATACTGTGGACCTACAGAACTGCAGAAGATAACACATGTGACTCTTTAGTCGGAGGAGGAACATTATTAAGGACTTCATTGGGAAGTGTCTTGTTGGCTAGCTTAAATTTTTAGAAGTAACATAATTAGGTAGAAAAAAATACACATTCTTTAAAATACCTTGACTTTTATTATTTTAAAAAGATAGGATCAGGCTGGCCTTGAACTTGTGATCTTTCTGCCTTTGTCTCTTAAATAGGTAGGTGTGTGCTGCTGCTCCTGGATCATGTGTTGACTTTAATGCTACTTTTGTTTATATATCTTTTAGCATTTTTAAGGCAGTTTGCACTCCTGGAAGTAGCATGTGCATGCATCTTATATCTTACCACACCCTCAGTCGTACTGGGTGGTATTGTGGAAAACCCCTTAGTTAACTGAATCTGAAGAAAGAAAAATGATGCGTTGAACCAATAAGGACTGTGACAGGTATCTCTGGAGATGTTCTGCGGTTAAAGCATTTGGTGTACAAGTATAAAGACCAGGGTTCACATGAATGCTGCTTCTGAACCACCACGTTCCTGTTCTTAGATACTAACGCTCCTTCTGTTTCAGAATCCTCCTCTCTTCCCCCAATCAGACTCCTTCTACCACAGGACCCAGAACCCATATAAATGCTGAGTTTGGGTTCACTTACTTACTTGGCAGTTCAATCCTGGAAGGTGGAGGCAGGGAATCCCCCAGCAAGCTATCAAGCGGGACCATCCGTACAGGCAAAGCAATGGGAAAGATTCCTAATATCAAGTGCAGATCTCTTTAGGAGGAAACATGGATACAGACACACACACACACACACACACACACACACACACACACACACATGCGCGCGCGAGCGCGCACATGCACATACACACACACACATGCACATGCGCACGCATATACACATCTATGTATATCACATACTCGTGAAGAAAATGAAATGTTTAAGCATCCCCTGCTTTTAAAACATGTTTGTGTGATTCAAAACAAGGCCGTTGCTTTCACAGAAAACTGTGGGGGTTGATAGAAGAGAAAATTTACCTCACAGGTAATTTTTAAAGTTTTTGTCACTTCAGTGCTGAAGAGAAGTCACAAAATAGAGATTCATTGTGTAGGGAAAATATCAATGCTTCAGAATGCCTTGAGGCCATCAGAGGATGGAAACTGTACCAGAAACAGTAACTGTTTTGTTTGCACATAGCCGGAAGCTTGGAGACCAGAGCTCTATTGGTAGGAGTCTGATTTGAGGACTAGGGAGTTTTGAAACAGGACAGACGGTATCTAAAGAGAACAGGAGAGTAGTGGCTCAGAACCTAGGCTGTCCCTTAGCAGAAGAGACTCTGCCTTGAGTCTGTTTCCTCTGTAACCACCCCGCAGAAAGATGCGCCATATTCTTGTCCCCCCTCTCCCCAAAAAAAGACACTGCGAACTGTTGCGGTTTTCTGTCCATGCCCTGAACATAGAAACCTAAAGCAGAATAAGGTTTGGGAAAAATTATGAGTGATATTGGAGAATCGCTCTGGTGTTAGGAAGGATTTAGACTTTCTTCCATGAAGACTAAATTAGGTTATATTTCACTGATATTTCAAGTTGGAGTCTCTTTTTTTTTAGTTAGGAGGCTGAATGTCTTTTTCATAGGGCTTTAAATTTTTTCCTGCTCTATTTTTCTTCTGTGGATACTCTACTGAGATCTGTTGCTACTGGCATTCACAGCTTACATAAAAATATGTACCAGGGCTAGACTGGAATGGGATGGACTGATTTCTCTTACATCAAAGTTAAAGTAAGCTTCATTTTTGTTTTACTTATGTGTGTGCATGTGTACACGCACGTGTGTGTGCGTGTGTGTGTCCGTGTGTGTGTGTGTGTGTGTGTGTATGTGTGTGTGTGGTGTATATATACTTGGTATGAGTGCACCTACTTATAGATGGGGAGTTTACAGGAGTTTCCTCTGTAGCTGCCCAGTGTATTCCTTTGAGGCTGGGTCTCTTATTGAATGTAGTGCTCACATTCTTTTTTCCAGATAGCCTAGCAGCTAGCAAGCTCCACTAATCCCCCTGTAACTAATATCCTTGTACTCGGTTACAGGTATGCTCAGGGATGTGATAGCCACCGTAGCAACATGGTGGGCCCTAGGACTTGAATTCCTTTCTCAGGCTTCCACTGTGCCCATCCTTCTCCCTGGCCCCCAAAGTTGGCTTATAACAGTAAACAATATTCAACCAATAATGAAGTTTTAGATGAGCTTTTTTGAAGAGCTGACTAAAGGACAGCTGTGCTATTGAAAATGGCCAGCCATGGCTTGTGGGATATGTAAGGGACCTGTCTGCTTGATCTTGCTGAGTACTTTTTGTGGGCTAGGAATATTCCATTTATATTCCAGGGCCCATAACATATCCCTTCTTTAGAGATTTTCTCTATGTACTCAATCAGGGGTCTCCAGCAACAGACCTGATTGGACATGTTTACACAGCAAGATGTAGACAGGCAGAGCTTAATAGATCAAAGATGGATAAGTGGTAGACAGATAAGAGGGGACCAGCTAGGGGCTTGACTCACACCTCACAGCAAATTGCTTAAAAACTGAAGATGTTGGGATGCTGGTAGTGTGTCTCAGCCCCAGTTTGAAAGGCTTAACAGTATGAAGGAGACACATCTCTGGCCATGTCTGGAGGGGATTTCTAGAGAGGTTTCCCTGAAGAGAGAAGACCTACCTTGAATATGAGATAAGGTCCTGGACTAAAAAGGAGAAAAAGCAGGGTGAGGATCAATCTCTCTGTCTCTCTGTCTGTCTTTGTCTCTTTGTCTCTCTCTGTCTATGTCTCTGTCTGTCTCCCACTTCCCCTATAACAAATGACTTAATGTGACTAGGTCTTCCTGCTACAATACCCCCAAATAAGGAGCCCAAATATACTATTCCTTCTTTACAACCTTTTGTCAAGTATTTTTGTCAAGCAATTAGAAAAGTAACTAATCCACCCAGACACCCCGTGATTATAACCTTAATCCAAGGTCAGCATTAGCCTTCCTAACACTGCGACAGTTCCTTGTGTTGTGGTGACTCCCAACCATAAAATCATTTTTGTTGCTACGTCATAACTGCAGTGTTGCTAGTTATGAATCCTAATGTCTGAAAACCAAGGGGAAGTGCCAGTGTGAGTCCCTAGGTGTATGTCAGAGAGGCTACGGTTCTGATGAGGAGGTTGGGGCACTGTTTCCTTTTGGATCTATCTGAATGCCAGCTGATTGAGGAACCCACTCATAGTGAGGTTTGATCTTCCCCACCTTGTTCAGCACATCACCTACCTGTCCACTCAGAGGCACCTGCTCAGACTCACACACCATTAATGCTTGGCAGTTCCCTGGGTATTCCAAATCCAGTGAACCTCTAAAGTTTGCCAGCTCTATTATCTCTTAGCTCCAAATTGACCACAGGGGTCGACAGATAGAATGGACAGCCTCTCCCTGCTTTGACCTGTCACAGGCAGCTCTGTAAGGACCTCAAGTAGAGGAACTACTGAAAATCCTCTCCAGCTGTGGCTTGAGTCTGCATCCAAAGGCATGCTAATGGCTAGACTGGTGGTTCTCAACATGTGGGTTCCGACCCTTGTTGTGAGTTGAGTATCCTTTTCACAGGAGTCACATAAGAGCATCAAAAACACAGATCCTAACATTACACTTCATAACAGTAGCAAAATACTTTTACGAAGTAGCAATAAAATTATTTTATGGTCGGGAGTCACCACAGCTTGAGGAACTGTATTAAATTAAAGGGTCTCAGCATGAGGAAGGTTGAGGACCACTGGTGTAGACAGCCGGTGCTGTGGAGATGGGTGGAGTTCACCCAGCACCAGACATCAGAGCTTCGCAGGAGCTTCCCCTAGCTGCTTCCCTCATTCCATGCTAATGAGTTCAGTTTCCAGTGAAGTATACTTCACAAAAAGGAAAGAAAGAAACTCAAAGGTGACTTTGTTTTGTTTCTGATTTGAACACTATCACAATATCCATAAGAAAGAAGTCGGCCTCTAAAGGGCTTATCATCATAATAGCAATATTTTTAAAGTGATAAACTTCAAAACCTGAAGGGGTTTTTGTTTGTTTTCCTACTGGGATAGATAGTGTCCCGGAAGGGTATTCCTCTGGGAAATCCTTGTCAAAGGATGAAAGGAGCGAGGTTTATGGAGGCAGCGCCAGCTCCCATTTCCTTCAGAAAAGCAAACAACAGAAATGTTACCTGCTGGAGGAGTTTGCCACGTGGCAAGATTTGGCCCTCCCTTCTGTGCACTGACCCTGTCACAAAGAGAAAGAAGACTGTCATCCAAGAGGCTTGTTTGTTTGAGCAATACATTTCATTAGATCCTGCATTAATGGAAAGAGGCAGAGGGAGGAGAATGTGGAGATTCAAGTCCCCTTGGTCTTGGATCATTGATAAATTAATTGGTTATGACAAGAATCATCCCTACCCCAAGCTGGAGACCTGGGGAAAGTTCACTGGGTCTCAGGGTGTCAGTGCCCCTACTTTTGCTAGAACATTCGTTAAGGAGCAGGATTTACCTGAACCAGCTGAGTCCAATTCTCTTATACTCTCCCAGGCAATCCTGTTTTTGTTTCTTTTAAAGTTTTGGTTATATTTGCTTTTTTATATATGTTGAGGGACAGTGGACATGCCACAGTGCACATGTTGGGGTCAGAGGACAACTTGTGGAAGTGAGTTGTCTCCTTTCACTGTGTGGCTTCCAGGCAGCTGAACTTAGGTCATTAGGCTTGAAGACAAGAGTCTCGACCAGATGAGTCATCTCTTCAGCTCTGTTTTAGTTGCTTTGACCGTGTGTGTGTGTGTGTGTGTGTGTGTGTGTGTGTGTGTGTGTGTGTGTCAGAGAGAGAGAGAGACAGAGACAGAGACAGAGAGACAGAGACAGAGAGACAGAGAGAGAGAGAGAGACAGAGACCTGGGGAAAATTCACTGGGTCTTAGGGTGTCAGTGCCCCTACTTTTGCTAGAACATTCTTTAAGGAGCAGAGACAGAGAGAAGAAAGAAGAAAGAGAGTGAATTTGTTTCTGATTTGCTCCAACACAATCACAGTGTCCATAAAACAAGTCAACCTCTAATGTGATGAATTTTAAGTCAGGTTTAATCCTGATAAGAGCAGCATAGCAGAGACAGGACACAGTGCAATGCATTCTTCAGATCTCCTATGACATCTCACATACCTACACACAGAAACACATGCATGCATAATGAAATAATAAACCTATAAGAAAAAGGTATGTTGTGGAATGAAAGTTAAATCGTGAAAATCTAGTACAACCAGGAGTCAAGAGATTAGCATAAAAAAAAGAGAGGCTGCAGACTTGAAAACAAGCAACCACACACAGCCATCTTATCTCAGTGAGGAGTAGGGAAGGGGAGAAGCCCCTGAGATGCAGATAGAAGCAGAAATCCAGGCCCATGACCTACGGAACCCTATCTCAAAACAATAACAAGCCATGGGGCTGATGATGAGATAGTCGGCTCACAAGGCAAAGTGAGCCTGAGTTTACACTCCCAGCACTCGTGTAAAAATGTTGGAAGTGTGTGTCAGGAACCAAAGAGCTGGGTGGGTGCACAAAGGTGATAACTTGGTGCTGGCTGGCCTGTCACGGTAGCCAAACTGGCTAGCTTCTGGGTCAGTGAGAGGTGAGAGGCTTTGTCTTAAAACAAACTAGGAGAGTGATCAGGTAAGTTACCTCATGTTGACCTCTGCTTTCCATGCTCAGGTGCATGCACACCCACATGCCCCTGTGTACACACATGAACAT
>JADRCD010238850.1:18245-34962 GCA_019843815.1 Montemys delectorum
CACACACACACACACACACACACACACACACACACACACTCCCACAAAACCAAGAACAAGAAAACAATGAAGTAACAGTTATCCTGTGCCACCCAGGCTGTTGTAAACGAGTCAGCTATGAGTGAGAGACATTGAGGAAGCCATTTGCTCAAGGTTGGCTCTGAGGGGTTTATATATTCATCTGTAGATGACCCTAGGCCCATCTAGAGGTGACCACTAGTATGCTCTTAATTCTTTTACTGCTATCTTATTACATCTTTTTTATTGTAGTAAGACATACTGCACATAAAAGTTACCATTTAAACACTCTCATTCAGATCTCCCAAGGGGAAATCTGCCTCTTTTTAAATCTATCTATGTCCTTTACAGTGGAGAGCCAATTGCAACACCATCAAGGAGAGAAGAGCTTTCAAAGGATAACTGTGTGGTATGTATGTGTATGCGTATGCAAGGCTTACTAACACATCACTTACTTGCAGAAAGGAGCTAAGACTTAATTGCTCACGAGCATCTGAACTGTAATGAAGTACAAATGAGCTACTTGAAATGTCAGGGATTTTGAGTGGCCTGTTTGTTCTCTGAGGCAACAGAGCCTCTCCCACGAGGTAGAGACTCCTGTTTCTGGTAAGTCAAATAAGTATAAAAAGCAGACATCTGATAACTGGGAAGTAGAGAGATGCAGCTGCAGGAAAACAGCTGGAAGAATTCTAGGGGTAGGAAGATGTGACCCAACTTTTTGGAACTAAATAAGTAATTAAGAAGTAACCTTGATTGAAGTACAGCCTTATTACAATGAAATCCAATGTCTAAAAATTGTTGTTATTTTGGGCTTGTACCACAGAAAGAGCCAAGATTTTAAACTCTACTAAATACAAAACAAACAAACAAAAAGACTTTACATATTTATGTTCATTTAAGAAAGTACTAGTAGTGATGTATTATTTTGAAATATACAGTTAATATATTTAGAGTTATTTGAAATTTATAGTGAGAAAAATGTATGTATTTGCAGTATTGCTGTAGACAAGCATCTACATAACACTGTTAAATTGATTGTTTTTATATCAAGCAACTTTTATAATACTCATTTTTATTGTTATAATATTTTATAAATTTTAAGTACTATGACAAAAAAGATATTGTAGGTATTGAAGAGGGGGTCTCTGGGAGGAGTTGGGGTACAAAAGGGAAACAAGAATGTGATTTAATTCTATTTATTTAAAATATGTTTTTAAATGTTAACAAATTCAGACAAATTGAAATCATGTAACTTTTTTCATCATAATGCAATAAAAGTTTAAAAAAACAAAACAAACAAACAAACAAAAGATTAAATGAAATTTAAAAAAAAGAAATAACCTTGAAATAAAGACTATGTAATGAGGATCTGGGAAATGCTTCTGTCAGGATGGTGCTTGCTAAGCAAGCATGCTGACTCCAGTTTGGATCTCTAGCACTGATGTGATTCCACTGTGGAGGGGAAGACAGGCCATCCTTGAGCTCACAGGCCAGCCAGTCGAGTAGGATGTGTGAGCTCTAGGTTCAGCGAGAGACTCCATCTCAAAAATTCAAGTGAAGAAAAATAGAGGAAGTCACCTGACATTGACCTCTGACCTCCACACACGACACAAAAAAGGACACGCCCGCACAGACATATATACAACAGAATACACACACACATATAGTGCATGCTCATGTAGTACATAGAAAACTCATATACACATGCACATGCACACACACATGCACTATGAAATTGGAGGCTTGCTAGGTGATGAAAAAAAAAAGACTCAAATTCCATTGTGGACTTATCACATTTTTTTATTTTTTTATTTTTATTTTTTACTTAATAGGGATACATTCAGATTTTAAAATATACACATTAGGTAACAAGATTAGGTCACTGTATGGGGCTAAAGATTCTAGAAGGACAGTGGCCTAGAGGCACATGCATAAAAAACCCTTCTGGGTTCTGGCAATTCATCCATCCACCCATCACCTGTCCATGTGATATGTAATTAAACATTTCTTTGACATTCTCAGACAAAAATCCTTTCAAAGTTGTAAGTTTGTTCCTCTTATGGTTCTCGTATTTGGAGTAAGTGAGAAAAAAAAAAAGAATAAATACATAGGTGAACTAGAAAACACCCAAACAGTAACATCTACTATGAAGACATTATAACAGAATGGTAAATCAAATATGTAGTTTTTAAAACATGAAATAAACTATTAAATGCCCTTCCTCTCCCTTTCCTGACCTAACACTTTTTATTTATTTTCTTTACATAGTATTATATTCATTTACTTGTGTGTGTGTGTGTGTGTGTGCGCGTGTGTGTGTGTGAGAGAGAGAGAAAGAGAGAGAGAGAGACAGACAGACAGACAGACAGACACAGACACAGACAGAGGCACACTGAGACATATTTCTGAAGCACACATGTGGCGGTCGGAGGACAGTTACAGTTTACAGGAGTGGGAATCTGTCTTCTTTCTCCTTCTACCACATGAATTTTGGGGTTGAACTCAGGTTATCAGGCTTGGTGGCAAACACCTTTACCCACCGAGCCGTCCTTCACATCCCTTTACACATTTTTATGCAGCCCATACTCAGTGCCATGCATATCTAGTTCCTATTTTCATAACCTTTAACCCACACATAAGACAGAAAGCAGAATGTTTTGAACACAATAGACCCTCAGTAATTTATTCAAAAGATTCAACTGTTTATAAGCTTAGACTCTATGAGACAAAGATTGCAAGATTATCAAAAGAGAGGACCGAAAACTATGCGGCATAATTAAGAGAGGAGCAGGTTAAAATTAGATGACAGTGAGTCTTATTGGCACAAATAATGACTCCATCAACATGGCGTGTGAATAGCAGGAGACCATCATTCGACTCGCTTGTGTGTCTCATCTGCCTTGGGAAGTTGGAGATAACGGGGCATTCTGCCAAATTTTGAAGCAATTTGAATCGTACATATTAGGAGTGTTGACCGAAACTTGTGCTTGTCTGTATTTGAGTTCTGATTGCTGGGAAGATAAAACTTTAAAGTTCAAAGAAAGTGGGAGTGAGGGGGTGAATCTGATCAAAATACATTGTATTAAATTCTCGAAGAATTAACGGAACCATTTCAAAAAAAGAAGCCAGCTCATATGTAGCAGAGGGCTGCCTTGTCTGACTGCAGTGGGGGAGGATGTGCCTAATCCTGCAGTGAATTGATGGCCCAGGGTGAAGGGACACTGGAGGGAGGCACCTTCTCAGAGGGGAACAGGAATGAGGGAGGTGGGAGAAAGGATGAGGTGGGACCGGTGGGGCAATATCTGGGATGTAAATAAATAAAATATTTAATTAATAAAAAGAAAGAGAATACGGAGTGGAGAGAGAATAGAGATGAAAGACTGCGAGTTTGAGTTCATGGCAAAGAACCACAGGCCAATGGACACCCTCTGTGGAGGTGGGGGGGAGGAGGAGAAAGGCAAGGGGTGGGAGGAGCCAGTGGATCATCCAAATCCAACCTTGGAGTACCTTGATTTGTTCAGAGTCTTCGCTTGCCTGGTGGGTGATTGACAAGCATAGGGCAGTCTCCTTTGGTAAAGAAACTGTCTGTGACATAAGCCAAACATTTCCCTTTCTAATTCTCCCGGTAATAGCAATTTATCTTTCTCAAGCGCCGGTAGAAATGGAGCACTGCACGCTAATGCAGATGGGGGACCTTTCCATCCACCTCACATGTAAATGTTCTAATGGGATTTACATGACTTAGCGATGGAGTCTAGTGGGGGCTTTCCCGGTTCATTCTCATCCCTAACCCTGCTCACAAAGGCTATCTAGGTTTCTGATAAGATTCTCACTCAGCAGAGAGGAGTCGGCACACTAATGCTTTTGGGAAGTGTGGATTTATCATAAAATCCGAACTGATCCGAAATCCCAGTACGAAAGTTCTGGGTGTCTTAGAGTGGAAGTTGATTATCTACAAGGGACTTGGACAGAAGCTGTAACTAGTGGTGGCTAGATGCTAATGAATACACTCCCTCCACCTAAGGCATATAAATATACATTCATGAAGGAACCCACTCAATCCCTTTATTTTTAGGAGATCACATTAAATATTTATACCCCTCTGTCCTCTTAACAATTCTTTTCCCCAAGAAAAAAAAAAGTATGTATATAGTGTGATTAAAAATTTACCTTGTAACAAATAACTTCAATTAGCGCCTTCCTTTCCCCTGTTCTCAGAGTTAGGCTGGATTGTGAAAGAACAATCACTTTTGAACCTCTCAGGCTGGGAAGACACCCTATCAATGGTGGCAGGCAAGTCACAACACAATGTAGACTTCATATCCATCAGAATGTCAGATGATCTCATTAGAGTCTCAGGTCTGTAAGTGGGTGCATTTCAATGACTCTGCTTTTGCTGCACCCAAGTTTAGCAAAGATTAAGTCATTTAGCAGCGACAGTTGGCTAAGGCAGCCAAGTAGGGGCTTACATGAAATGTGTCAGTCACGTTTCAGCAACTCTGCCTCGGCGGGAGGCCATGGGGAGGAGTTCATGTCACACAGCTACTGCCCACGTGGGCGGAAGTCTTCCCACAAAACATTCCTCCTGTAAATTTTGTAACTTCTTTGTGAGCTTCCCAGTATGACTGTATTCACCATGAAAATTAATTCCCTGAATATCATAGCCTGGAATTATTTAATATAATGGAATTTTTTGGAAAAAAAACCCCAAACTCCTTCGATGTTGGAAAAAAGATAATGAAAAGATAGACTTTAGAATTTACATAAAGAAATAATGTATTTGGTAATGGGATGAGGCTCAGTGCATAGGAGGGATTCTTATATAAACAAGAGGACCTAGGATTGAATACCTAGTAGCCACACAAGAAAGCTGGCATGGCTCCATGAGACTACTCTGGTATTAGGGGGCAGAGACAGATGTATCCCATGAAAACTTTAGCCAGCTTTCCTAGCAGAAATTTAGACAAGAATCTAGTTCAGCCAGAGGCTCTGTCCCAAGGCAATGAGGTAGAGAGTGATCAGGGAAGATGGCTGATGTCCTGGATAGAGACTCTTGGTTGCACACACTTACACACTCATGGATCTATGTCTCTCTCTCACACACAGACACACAATGAAATAGTACATAGACCTTCCATAATTAAACAATGATGCTTACATATTATCCCATTTATATAATATTCCATTTCAAACTTTTTATTATTTTTCATTATTTAATATTTAATTGATATTAATATTTAATAATTTCATTATTTAATATTCTCCAGAATATTTTCTTTCTTTCTTTTTTTTAAAAAAAGTGTGCTTATCCTTATTTAGCTTAACTTTGAGAATCAAAAATTGTTTTTGGTGTTGTTCCCACTAAGGGAAACCCTAAATCTCTATAGGTAGTGCCTAGCACACACGCGCTCAGCACCTGCTTAGGGCAAAAAAGCCTTGACTTTCCATGGATCTGGGTCACAGGTCACTCCAGGAACCATGGTAACCATTTCACACTTGGAGTTTCTAAGATACGTTGCTTCTTTCTCTAGGAGGTTGATGTTCATCAGGTCCCCATGAAACCTGGAGCCTCTGAGTGTGTGAACAGAAATATCACATAAAACAATGAGCAGATTGATCGCAGGAGGACATGAACGTGAAGGAAACACCAACAGTCAGTTGGTGAGGTTATGCAGTCTTGGCTTCTAACCACCGGATGCTCCTTTAACTGTGTTCTATGACCAGTCACAAGTTCTATAACTTTGGTTGGAAAGTACTCAAGAAATGCAGCCACCCAGCAGTGTCTGAACAGAGAGAGAGACCTCTCACAGAGGAAGTTGTGCTGAGCACCATGGCCAGCAGCTGAAAGAGAACATTCTCATTCTAAAGAATTCTCCCAAGCCAGTCTGTGTTTTCCTAAACTGAATATCCATTCATCTTGGGGTTTTACATGCACATTCAAGACTTGAGTGAGAGACATCTACGAAGGGCATTTGTTAGCTGCTTTGGTTAATACAAAGAAACAGCACTTTTTAAAAGAGTCATTTATTTTTATTTTCTGTATACGTGTGAGTGCCTGCATTTGCACAACATGTATATCTGGTACCCACGGAGGTAGGACTAGAGTTCAGATGGTTGTGAGTCATCCAAATGTGACTATTTGACACTGACCGGATCCAGGTCCTCTGCACGAACAGGACAAGCTCTTAACTGATGAGCTATCTCCCCGTAGTCCCTGGGGTGGTGGTGATCACTGTTTGTTTTGATTTAGGGAGAGACTTGGCTTTAAGAATTGAGTTTTATTTTGAGATCTTGAAAACTTTTCACTGATCTGAAGAACAGGAAGACTTGTCAGCAGATAACTGCCATGGAGAGAATTAAGTGTTGAAGGATGTGTGCCAAGGCCTCCAGGAAAGCTCCGCCCCTTCCATATGTGGGATTTTTGTTTTTTGTTTTGTTTTGTTTTTCTTTTTTCTTTTGGCAGTAGCAGAGTATGGTGGAGATGGCAGTCAAGTCAGATTAAGGAATGAAAGAACTCTTCAAATAGGGACTTTCAGTCTTCCTCCTGATGGTTTGTTGACTGTGAAGGAGACAAAGTAGGATAAAACAAAAAGGACATTATTATGTAAGAACTTACTGTGGCATTCTAATTGAAATTAAAGTTCCGCTTGAAATGGAACAAAGTTATCTAGCATTTTAAGTTGATGCAGCACTTTGCACTTTGCCAAAGCCGTTCCTCACCACACTAGCATCACCTTGCAAGGTATGCTAGTTTAAGTTTTAGTATATTTATTCACATGTCATTTAGGCTCTGTGAATGAGTATTGCCCAGAATTAGAAATTCAGTGACACATAAGACATCGTTCCTGTGTGCACAGAATATTCTCTCTAGGCTGCGAAGATCTTCCTGGTAAGAGGCTCAACTGTCTTTGAGGGCCAACATATTGGCAACATAGAAACTCAGTGTTGTCCGTTAAATAAATATTTTCAGTAAGCAGAAGTTTGCGTGTAAAAGACCATAGGTCCTAGAGTCAAAACATCTGGTGTTAAGTCTTTGTTTGGATGACTGTGGAATGCATCTGTCACCTTTTCTGGCCTCACTGTCACTATGTGGAAGCCAGTGCAGTGCTGTCATACAAGACTGCTCAGAGGCTGTGCGCGAGATGCTGCGCATGCCATACAAGACTGCTCAGAGGCTGTGCACGAGATGCTGCGCATGCCATACAAGACTGCTCAGAGGCTGTGCACGAGATGCTGCGCATGCCAAGCCTTTGCTCTCCTGAACTAAATATCAGAATGCAGCAGGCAAGAGTTTCAACGTGTGTCAGGAAGACACTGACCATGGTATCGATGTCTTACACACACACACACACACACACACACACACACACACACACACCACTCTATCCAACAGTTCTTAATAACAGTTGACCTCTCTGAAGTTCCCTGGGAACTTCCAGGTCATCTGGGTCCATCTGTCCTCCTGTGGGAGGCTCAACACTCCTCGTCATCTTTGCTCTGGCAGTAGTGAGTCTGAAGTGATCTGGTAAGAACATGAGGTGTATATTCCATCACTTCTGGGTTAGAGCCTGGTCCTAATGCTTTCTGTGAGTCTGGAAGACTCTCTCTGCTCTTCTCATTTTTCTCATTTGAAAAGAAAAGGTAACTGCTTTTCAGATGTATATGCACACATTTATCCAAGCACAAGGAATACCTGTTTACTGAAAACCATCCAGCTCTAATTAGAGAGGTTAAAAAGAACTAAACATTGGGAACATATGTAATATTCACAGGTCAACGTAATGATAGTTAGGAGTAATTTTTCACAAGTTGATCCATAGAGACAAGTCAATGGCAGTGCAAATCTTACAGTGAATGTGATTTTTTTTACACAGAATAGTAAGGTGATTCTCAAGTGTATACAGAGACTTAAAGGTCACAAGAGGCAAAACTCACTTCAAAACTAAGAAATTCTGATGAGGGAAAAAATACATTGGGGGTATATATGGGCTTACCAGTTCAATTTTAGTAAAATTGCTTGAAACTCAGGAAATATCCAAATGCCAAGGTTTTGAAAACAAACAAGGAGATACTGGGTTAATTCAAAAGATTGCTGGTAGCCTAAGACTGTGTGCATAAAACACAAGAATACTATACAAGAAGAAGATCAAATAGAAACAAAGGAAGTTTGTGAATGTATACAGTGCCAGCAGGTTATGAAGGCTTTGCAAGAAGAAGAAGACAAAAGAAGAAAAAGGAGGAGGGGGTAAGAGGAAGAGGAGGAGGGTAAGGAGGAGGGAGAGGAGGAGGAGGAAGAAGAAGAGGTAGAGAAAGGGGCTGGCGAGATGGCTCAGTGGGTAAGAGCACTGACTGCTCTTCCAAGAGTCCTGAGTTCAATTCCCAGCAACCACATGGTGGCTCACAACCATCCGTAATGAGATCTGACTCGTTCTTCTGGTGTGTCTGAAGACAGCTACAGTGTACTTACATATAATAATAAAGAAATCTTTAAAAAAAAAGAGGTAGAAAAAGAGGAAGAAAAGAGGAAGAAGAAGAAGGAAACAAATAAACAAACAAAAAGAAGCAGATTTTGCTCACAACAAGATCCCCTGGCTTCTTCTTATATGAACAGTAGTTTCTCTTAATAAGAGAAATGCTTGCTGGTTCTTTAGTGTTTCCTAATGTAGAACAGGTAAGAAATATTTACCATGGGCATTGGTGTCATCCCTACACTTACTAGTTACCATTAGCATCACTGTGACAAACTGGCTGGCAAGAGTAATTTAGGGTAGGAAGGAGTTACTTATTTATACTTTGAGGGGTCCATCCGCTACAGTAGGGAAGGACTGATGGTGGAGGCACCTTCTGTTGGTACATGGGGTCCATCCGCTACAGTAGGGAAGGACTGATGGTGGAGGCGCCTTCTGTTGGTGCATGGGGTCCATCCGCTACAGTAGGGAAGGACTGATGGTGGAGGCACCTTCTGTTGGCGCATGAGTATGATAGCTACTCATAGTGTGTCTACAGGTGTAAAGTAGAATATGAATTATGACACTCATTTTGTTTTCTCCCTTTCCCCTTTTGAGTCTGTCTAGGACCCCAACTAATCTGACAGTGCTGCTTGGATTCAGAATTACTGAAGACACACCCCCAAAACTCTCAGTGGTATGTCTCCTAGGTGATTCGAAATTCCAGGAAGTTGAGAATCAAGGCTAATGACCATATGCCTTAAGAACATATATATTGGGACATGATATAGACATGAAGTTCTGGCTGGGGTGGGCTTGAGTATGGACTATCCCTGAGCTGAACTCCTGGAAAATTTGGAATCATATTAAGGGTAACCCATACTGGAAAAGAAACACATTTATATCACTTTCTGGGTTTGGCATGTTTATGATAGCAGAATGGTGCAATTGAGTCTGGTCATGGATTTGACTCATGTGTGTGTCCAGTGACAACCTGGGAGGGTAATAGAACATACATGACATGTAAGGACCACATGGGATACAGGAGTGGAAGGTTGTAAGTGGGGAGAGAGTAGTCAGATGGGGAAGGAGGTAGGGATAGGGAGAATATGCCACAAAGAAGCTTACTCTTTTGTAAGCTAATTAAAAAATATAATTGATGACTAGAGAGAGGGACCAGAGGTTAAGTGCTTGCTACTTTTCCAGAGGACTAGAGTTCAATTCCCAGAACCTACATATGGTGACTCATATGCTCCAACTGAATGAATTCCTCTGACTTCCATGGGTACAAGTACACACACACATACACACACATACACATGCACGCACACATGCGTATGCATGCGCATGCACACACACATACACATCACATACACACATACATACATGCACACACACACGCACACACACATATGCACACACATGCACACACATACACACATCACACACACACATACACACATACCACACACACATCACACACATACACACATCACACATACACACACACTACACACACACGCATGCACACACACCACACACACATGCACACAGACACACACACACACGCATACACATTACACACATCTCACGCACACACACACACACACACACACACCACACACAGATACACATACACACAAAATATTTAAGACATCATAAAATAGTTGTAGTTTTGATTATATACATTTTTCTATCTAAAATAACCCCATAGGCTTGTATGTTTGAATAATTGGTCCCCAGTTGATGGAACCATTTGGGAAGGATTAGGTTTGGCCTTGTTAGAAAATGTGTGTGACTGGTAGTATAGCTAGTCTTGAGGTAGAACTATTCTCAGTTTTCTGAGAAAATGCCAATTTGATTTTCAGAGTGGTTGGACCAGTTTGCCCTCTCATCAGCATGAGGAGTGTTCCCCTTGCTCCACATCCTTGCCAGCATCTTCTGTCACTTGAGTTTTTGATCTTAGCCATTTTGATGGGTGTACGATGGAATCTGAGTAATTTTTATTTGCATTTCCCTAGTGACTAAGGACTTTGAACATTTCTTTAAGTGCTTCTCGGTCATTAGAGATTCCTCTGTTGAGAATTCTCTGTATCCCACTTTTAATTAGGTTATTTGGGTTGTTGGTGTAATAAAGAACTTCTTGAGTTCTTTATAAATTTGTATAGTAGCCCTCTGTCATATGTATGGTTGGTGAAGATCCTTTCCCAATCTGTTGGCTGCCATTTGCCCTCCTGATAATGTCCTTTGCTGTACATAGGCTTTACAGTTTAGTGTGGCCCCATTTATCAATTGCTGATCTTAGAGCCTGAACCATTGATGTTCTATTTAGGAGCTTGTCTCTTGTACCAATGAGTTCAATACTATTTCCCACTTTCTGCTCTCTTAGATTCAGTGTTGAGGTCTTTGATCCACCTGGACTTGAGTTTCGTGCAGGGTGATAGATATGGATCTATTTGCATTCTTCTACAGGCAGACACCTACTTAGACCAGCAACATTTGTTGAAGATACTTTCTCTTTTTTCCATTGTATGGTTTTGCCTTTTTTTGTCTAAAATAGGGTGAAGGAATCAGCAAGGGTAGGTCCATCATTAGCTCCCAATTACAATGCACCTTTCAGAAAGATTAAAGCAGAGATTTCTGTGAGAAGTGAGGGGACAGGAGCTTTGATCATTTTGGTATTTCAGGACATTCAGAGTATTGGGACGCATGCTCCTTTCCATACATTTGGAGATTTCCATGCATTTACCTTTGTTTAGATTTTGAACTAGTATACTTCATTAGATATAGTCTCAAGTGAACTTTCCAGTCCAGTGAAATGGCTTGAAGATGAGCTGATTTCTACTTTATCAAATCTTTTATCCAGTCTTGGGTCATCTTTCATGTGAGGTTACCTTGGAGTAGGATAGAGAGCAAGGTCCTGTTTGCTTCTTAGCATGCTATCATAGCACAGAGGATGCTCATAGTTGAATGATGAGAGAACTTGCCACAATACATTGGACAATAGGCCAGAAACCGATAAATAAATCTCTTCCCAAGTAGCAATCTATCAATGGATATCTACTGAGCCCATGTATGGGTTAAATGCTACAAAATTTGTCACCAAAAGTATAAATCCAATATATGTATATGTGCATATGTAATTTTCACTTCAAGGTAGCAAAGTGCTTCCCAAATTAATGATCCTTAATTCTTAGCATACATTCAATGAACAAAACATAGATGTCACTATGACATTCATGTACATGTACAAATACGTACAATACATATTTCACTCATAATCACCCACACACTTCCTTCCAAAATACTTTCTTCTTTCATGGTGTGTGTGTGTGTGTGTGTGTGTGTGTGTGTGTGTGTGTGTGTGTGTGTATATGTGTGTTGGTAGTCAATTCTGGATATGAAAAAATTATTTGTCTTTCTGATTCTGGCTTATTTTGCTTAACATGATGATCTCCAAGTTGTAATTGTTTTCTGCTCTTATTTTCTTCTTTGACACTAGTACTCTTTTACATAGATAGAATGATACAAAGAAACCTCTTTTTCTTTATCTACTCTTTTGTTGATGGGGTCCTAGACCAATTCCATATGTGTACCAGTATGAGTAATGCCACAACAAACATGGATGAGCAGGTGTCTCTGTAGTACACTTGTGAGGCTTCTACTGAATCCTGTGGTTCAATTTTAGGAGTTGCCATGATGGTTTCTATAACATCTTCACCAAATTATACATGTACATAGTAACTCGGAGTTCGCTTTCCCTGTATCCTCACCAGCATTTATTGTTGTTTGTTTTTTAGCTAATAGCCATTTTGTGTGGAGTAAGATGAATCTTTATGTAATTTTGGATTATACCAAATCAATGATTTATAAGTGTGTTAGACTCAGCCCAGCAGTTCTCTGGATTTTAGTCAGAGTCTGGATTTTTACACCTGGGCTGGGCAGATCTAATCCTAAGGAAAGGCTAGATATTAGAGGTAGATGTGGCTTGCTCAAGCACCTCTATTACACTTTTCATCTGGCTAGCTTGGAATTGTGGACATTGCAGAGTCAGGAGTTCAAGAGAACGTGCTGACTGTAGAATACAGAATGTGAAATGTAGGATGTGGGATGTAGAATGTAGAAAGTGGGATGTAGGGGTGTGGGTGTGGGATGTGGTGTGTGGGATGTGGAATGTGGGTGTGGGATGTGGGACGTGGGGTGTGGGTGTGCGGTGTTGGTGTGAAATGTGGGGTGTGGGTGTGGCATATAGAGTGTACAATGTGGATGATGGAATGAGAGCCATGGCCATGTGGAACGTGGGTGCAGGATGTCGGGTATGGAATGAGGATCCAGACAACAGACATAGAACCCACACGCTGTCACACTATTCATCAAACTCCACTGTTCAAGGCAAGCCTAAATTCTTTTTTTTAAATGTTTATTTATTTATTTCATATATGTGGATACACTGTCACTCTCTTCAGACACACTACAAGAGGCATCGGATGCCCATTAGAGATGGTTGTGTGCCACCAGCTGGTTGCTGGGAATTGAACTCAGGACCTCTAGAAGAGTAGTCAGTGCTTTTAACCACTGAGCAACCTCTCCAGCCCAAGCCTAAATTCTTGAGGTGAATCATTTAGACTCCATCTTTTCATAAGTTGACAAATTCATTCTGTGGGGGCATAGTGACAGAGGGGCCAGTCATTGTAGCCACCAGTAGACTTAATTGACTGCTAGGTAGAGGCATTGGGTGGATGAGGGACTGTGATGTAACTTGGCTGTAGAACCAGATACACGTTAAGGCATCATACAAATGAACCTTGTTTAGAGCATAGGCTTCTTGACGTATGTACCACGTATGTACCACGTATGTACGCTCTTGGGGAGGAGACTGACACATCTGACCTTTGAGTGGATCTTTCTTTTTCTTAAGTAATATTATTAATAAATGTCCAATAAGCTGGCAAATATATTAGAGATATTTAAAACAGAAGATCGCATCAATTATAAAATAGTATTGTCCAGAGAGATCAAACTAAAGGAAGTGGAATGAATAGCCAGGCATGTGGCTCTGCTGGAGATAGGAAGATAGATTGTCTAGTGTGAGAACCAGGGAGTGCTGTTTACAGACAAGGAGTTAAATTCTCACAGCACCTCAAGAGAAGACTTTTGAATTAATGGCTAATTTCAAACAAAGCATTTAATGTCACCACTTGAAATGTTTCAGTAATAATTCACACGGTTTAATTCTAAGCCACTTATGATTAAATTTCAAATATGCTAAGGTATTATTAGACATTTATGGGAGAAATCATTTTTCCCCCTGCAAATTAAATGTTCCTCTTTGACAATTATTCAAGTTATGATGGGAATTCTTGTTTCCTTTTAATTATAGCCCAAACACTTATATGGATAATGCGGGGAGACGTTCACTATTTCATTCTGGATCTTTATTACCGAAATGCAAAATATCTCAATCTCTAACCCTCGGCCCCCTCCCCCTCGGTTTTCTTTTTAATCCCGTAAAAGCATCTGTCTTTGATTTCAAGTGGAGTACCTGCTGTGCGGGATGCCATGCAAATCCAATTTGTGTGTAACAAAACCAAATGGGCTGAAATGAACTCTGCATTTTAAAGATGGTTTTGTTTAATCACCGCCATCGCTCCTCTTTAATGAATGCATAATCAAGTTAAACTTCAGACAAGAAATGCAAAGGCCCATTTCAGGAGGGAAGTGCAAACTCTTGCCTCATCCCTCTTTGCCCATCTCTCTCAAATGCCTGGCTTGGCAGGCAAGGGGAAGGAAAGATCTTCAAATGTGTGCCACGGCAAACTCTTGAGAATCAGCATAAGCAGCAACTGTAGCCTCCACCCCCACCCCTGCTTCTTGCTTTCTTCAAAAAGTATTAGTGCTTATATCAGGAGGTGAGGTTTCAGGATTCCTGGCTTCTCCTTTGCACCCTCCTGCACCCCTCCCCCCAATTTGCCTTGCACAGGAGATAGGTGGTGTAATTTGCCTTTGGAGGGAGGGACGCAGAGAGGGAAATACTGCGGGAGATATTTCTGTGGTACACATACCTAGCTTAAATGTTGCTAATAATTTCTTAAGAAAAAAAAATTCACTGTTTCTGCTTTTGGAAGGAGAAGATCGCCTACAAAGACCTGAAGGTGCCAGATGACTCTTGACTTCTGTGTAGTCATAATGTAGTTCAGATAGAACAATTAATCATGGGCAGGGAAAGAGACAAGCCAATGTTTTATAGTGGTGGGCCCTTACCAGACATCTAATTAATAATTTTCTGAACTGGAGAGCCAAGCACAGAGCGCGTGTCCACTAACATAGGGTCAGATGGTGCCTGAGTGGGAGGCTGGGCCTGTGACATTGGCCTCCGATCCTCAGTCTGTTCAAAGTGACAGGAAGATACATGCGCCAAGGAGACACAGTCCGAAAGAAATCTTTATCTGATAAACTGTCCACCCACGCTTTGTTTTCAAGTTCAGTACACAGCAATGGAATAGGCAAGAGGAATGCAGATCAAATGAGACTTTCAAGCAAATATCTGAGAACTCAGGGCAGGGTCACAATGGTGGGACTTCTGCAAAGCTCATGTCGACAGACTTGTGGCAGACAGGAAATGGGACTCAAATCGCTGAGAGTGAGTTGACTGCCAAGTTCCCAACCCCTGTATGGAACATCTGTATCACTCCCTAACAGGCCTGAGGAACGTTCCAGAAGAAGGAGCAGAAAGACTGTAAGAGCCTGCTGACAGATAGGAGTGGAACTCTCCTCATCTTCTGGACCTAGCATAGCCGTTTGATGGACATAGAGCAGCTGCTGGCCGAAGACCTGAACACGTAGCAAAGCTTTGAAAGATGGGCGGTGAAAAATTGGGGAGAAGACAGGAGAGGTAGGAGGGGAAAAGAGGGTGGGTTCAGGGGTGAGTGTGGTCACAATATGTACATTAAGTTATTAAAATGAAAAACAGAACCGGGTGGTGGTGGCGCACGGCTTTAATCCCAGCACTTGGGAGGCACAGGCAGGTGGATTTCTGAGTTTGAGGCCAACCTGGTCTACAGAGTGAGTTCCAGGACAGACAAGGCTACACAGAGAAACCCTGTCTCGAAAAAACAAAAAACAAAACAAAGAAACAATAAAATGAAAAACAGAACAAGAGGGAAAGGGGGCCCATAAGATGGCTCAGTGGTCGCTTGCTTCCAAGTCTAATGGCCTGTGTTCTATCCCTGCGACCCACTTGGTGGATGGAGCAAACCTAACTGCTGCGAATTACTGTCTGACCCATCAAATGTGATCCCCAGAATATATAACATGATATCTTCTGAACCTGGATTGTGACCCACTTTTGCCCATTATCATTTACAGAGCACAGAAATACTTCAATGATTGGATATAAATAATTATGGTTCATGTAAAAAAAATTGGATTCCTTTTATTCTTAGCTGAAAGTCGTTGTGCTGGGATTCACAAAACTGGGGTGAGCAGTGAGTACGGGTTGTTACCCTAAAATCCTAACCCTGCAAGTTGTTTTAATCTGGATACATGTTTCCTGGTAGTTCAAGCAGCACCTTTGTACTCTTCAGAGTCAAAAGCTCCTAAGCTTCCCTTTGGAGTCCTACCATGTTATGAGACACAAGGTCCTGTGACTATACAAACTACTTGGTGGTCTGTGGAATGGTTAGTGAAGTTCACATGACCCACAGGACTAGTCTGTGAGTTTTCTGCTATGAGAGCCTTGGGGAGTAATAGGATCACCCAGAGGAGAAAATGTCAAAGAAGTATGCATGCTTCCTGACTTGTAGAGGGCGGTTGCTCCTGACTTCCATTGCCAAGAGGGCAGACACATCAACACACCTTTCCAGTGTTATGTTCCTGGGGTAGGTCTCCTGTTCTCAATCTGCTCAGGTGCTCTGTAGTAGCTTCTTGTTCCATTCAGGTAAAGATTTGGCTGTTGAGCTTAAAGCTCTTACATATACTGATAAGAATTATTTATTTTTAAGGATGCATTTATCTTTTATGTTTATGTGAAAAAGTCTACGTCTATGCACATATGTTATATGCTGGGTTGGGGCCAACAGAGGCCAGAAGGGGGCATTGGATCCCTGTAGAATTGGAGTTACAGACAATTATATACCACAGTGTGAGCACTGGGAACTGAACCCAGGTCCTCTGGAAGAGCTGGACTATCCCTCCAGGCCAAGTAATAATAATAATAATAATAATAATAATAATAATAATAATAATAATAATAA
>JADRCD010238851.1:0-15290 GCA_019843815.1 Montemys delectorum
CATCAGCAAATAGTGATAATTTGACTTCTTCCTTTCCAATTTGTATCCCTTTGATCTCCTTTTGTTGCCTAATTGCTTTGGCTAGAACTTCAAGTACAATATTGAATAGGTAGGGAGAGAGTGGGCAGCCTTGTCTAGTCCCTGATTTTAGTGGGATTGCTTCAAGTTTCTCTCCATTTAGTTTGATGTTGGCTACTGGTTTCCTGTATATTGCTTTTACTATGTTTAAGTATGGGCCTTGAATTCCTGATCTTTCCAAGACTTTTATCATGAAGGGATGTTGGATTTTGTCAAATGCTTTCTCAGCATCTAATGAAATGATCATATGGTTTTTTCTTTGAGTTTGTTTATGTAGTGAATTACGTTGATGGATTTCCGTATATTGAACCATCCCTACATCCCTGGGATAAAGCCTACTTGATCATGGTGAATGATTGTTTTGATGTGTTCTTTGATTCGGTTTGCAAGAATTTTGTTGAGTATTTTTGCATCGATATTCATAAGGGAAATTGGTCTGAAATTTTCTTTCTTTGTTAGGTCTTTGTGTGATTTAGGTATAAGAGTAATTGTAGCTTCATAGAACGAATTGGGGAGAGTACCTTCAGTTTCTATTTTGTTGAATAATTTGAGGAGTATTGGTATTAGGTCTTCTTTGAAGGTTTCATAAAACTCTGCACTAAAACCATCTGGTCCTAGGCTTTTTTTGGTTGGGAGACTATTAATGACTGTTTCTATTTCATTAGCAGATATGGGACTGTTTAGATCATTGATCTGATCTTGATTTAACTTTGGTACCTGGTATCTGTCTAGAAAACTGTCCATTTCATCCAGGTTTTCCAGTTTTGTTGAGTATAGGCTTTTGTAATAGGATCTCATGATATTTTGGATTTCCACCGTGTCTGTTGTTATGTCTCCTTTTTCATTTCTGATCTTGTTAATTAGTAAACTATCTCTGTGTCCCCTAGTTAGTCTTCCTAAGGGTTTAATCTATTTTGTTGACTTTCTCAAAGAACCAGCTCCTGGTTTGGTTAATTCTTTGTATAGTTCTTTTGTTTCTATTGGTTGATTTCAGCCCTGAGTTTGATTATTTCCTGCCTTTGACTCCTCTTGGGTAATTTGCTTCTTTTTGTTCTAGCGCTTTCAGTTGTGCTGTCAAATTGCTGGTGTATTCTCTCTCTAGTTTCTTTTTGGAGGCACTTAGAGCTATGAGTTTTTCTCTTAGGACTGCTTTCATTGTGTCCCATAGGTTTGGGTATGTTGTAGCTTCATTTTCATTAAACTCTAGGAAGTCTTTAATTTCTTTCTTCATTTCTTCCTTGACCAAGTTATCATTGAGTAGAGTGTTGTTAAGCTTCCATGTGTATGTGGGCATTCTATTGTTTATGTTGTTATTGAGGAGCAGCCTTAGACCATTTTTTTAAATGTCTACCTTGCCTCCACGCTTGAATTATATATTTTTCCTATATGGATATTTAAGTGCTAGATAATTTGCCATCTGGATTTTAAGAGTGTTCCACTGTCTTTTTGAAACAATTTTTATTAATTCTTTAAATTAATTTATATGTATTTAAATTATTTTATATTTTTTAAATATACTTTACAATGTTTTTGACCATAGCCATCGCTTATTTCTAAGTCCTCCCAGATCTTCTCCTCACCCCCAACCCCTCTCAACTTTGCCCCTACAGGTATAGAAGCAGGGAAGCAAACCTAGAAGATCTGAGAATCAAAACTCCCTTCAGATTGACTTCATCAACCTGAATCAGACTTGAGAAGGCTGATGCCAGGGGCTTTACTCTCAGTGTATTTAATACCAGTATAACTCTTGTGTAATATAATTCCCAGTGCACAAGAAAACCTCATTAAATGAAACTTCAACTCAAAGTACATGGCTCTACAATCATAGATTCTTGGTCATATTTATAGTACGTGGCTTGAGTCACTTCCTGTGGAGAGGGCCTTAATTCTAAATCAAAAAATGTCTGCTTCACTCCTGCATAACCTCCATGCCACCATTGTACCTCTAAGCCTGGTCATGCTGTAATTCACAGGATTCCCAGCTACATAAGACTGATGATGACTCTTCTTCTCCAGCAGCCCACGTAGCATCTCCCAGTACTAGGAAAGCTAGTACTTTCTTACATTCTTAATGTCGGTTATCTCTCCCCCAAGCCCCTTGCTTGATGATTCCATTGCTCTTCTCACTCGCATCCAGGTATTTGCTTTCCCCTTCATAACACCCATATTCTGTGATGCTCCCTTCATTGCATCCTATTGTCTTTCATCCTTCGTCTTCGCTTTTGACCAAAGATGTTTTGATTCTTTATCCTCCACATGAAACTTGATTTTGACATTTCCTCTGGATGTTCTTTATGTTTACTCTCAGGCTCTAGAAAATTGAAGTTGTTGTACCACACACTTTGTTCCTTCCAAAATTGCTGTTTTCTTCCTTTTTAAAGGAATACTGTAAGTTGAATGTAGTATCACCTTATTTGCCAAATAGTTTATCATCTTCTTCCTTTTAATCCCTATTTAAGCTGAATGTTAGCTTCAGTTTTTTCCATTGAGGTTTTATCATTTTAATTACCATAGTTCTCATTGTTGTTCTCTGTGTATTCTCTTAAAAATACATTTGATTCCTTTCTCTTTTCCTCCTATTGCAGAAGTATTTTGGAACTTTCTTCTCTTTACATATGCCCCTATTTCTTCCACCATCTTTTTAAAAATTTCCCCTTACAAATTCTTTCCCCCATCACTCTTTCCCCTTCTCGTCAGAAAAGGAGAAGCCCCCCTGGGTACCACCCCAACCTGGGACAACTAGCCCCAGTTTGGATAAGTGCATCCTTTCCAACTAAGGCCCAGCCAGTCAATCCAGGTTGGGAAAGGGTATTCTGTGGTGGGCAGCAGAGTCAGAGATAGCCCTTGATTCAATTGTTTGGGGACCAAATGAACACAAAGCTGCACATATGCTATCAATGTGTGTGTGTGTGTGGGGGGGGTGGGACTAGCTTTAGCTCTTGCCATGCACTTTGCTTGGTAGCCCAGTCTCTGTAAGCCCCCTTGGTCCCAGGTTATTTGGCTTTGTAGGTCTTCTTGTGGTGTCCTGATGCCTCCAGCTTGACTGTGACCCTTCTATAGCTGAGGGCTGATTATGTCAGACCCTGCTTTGCCACATATAGCCACGTCTCTCTGCCCACCTCCTGCTAATAGCCACGCCTCACTACAAGTTCCTGTTACTCCGGAAGTCCCGTCTCCAAAGACTGAAGTTGAAGCTGCTGATTGGGCCAAGTTGCTGACAGACTTGGGGGAGGGGTTTTAATTTATCTACCTGTTTGCTTGTAACAAAAAGAATTCAATTAATGATGGTGGACTGAAAGCACACCATGTGTCGGTCTAATTTTTCAAACCCCTTCCCGCATTTCTGGTACCCTTAATTTTTCAGGCCCTGACTCCCATTCCAGACGACCCATTCGTACATGTGGTTGCAGGCAGCTACACTTGATCAATTCTATCCTTCACTACACTTGTGGACTTATGGAGCTCCACCTGATATTTGGCAGTGAGTCTCCACATATTTCCATGCGCTGCTGGATGAACCATCTCAGGTGACAGTTATGCTAAGTTTCTGTCAGTAAGCATAGCAGAACACTATAATAGTGTCAGGGGTTTGCTCTCTGTCACTAGATAGGTCTCATTTTGGGCCAGTTATTTGTTAGCTGTTCTCAGTCTCTGATCCATTTTTATCCCTGCACATCTTGTATGCAGGACACATTTTGAGTTGAAGGTTTTGTGGGTGGATTGATGTCTCTCTTCTTCCACTGGAAGTCCTGCCTGATTACAGTAGATGGCCACTTCAGTCTCTATATCCCCTGCTGGTACAATTCTCACATAAGGTCAACCGCATGGACTCCCCATTCCCAATCCCATCCCAGATCTTCAGCTAGTCTCAGAGATGCTCCCCACCCATTTCTATTCTCTCTCCAAGCCCTCTTCCACTCCCTTCCTCACACACCTCATCACCAACCCTATACTCGTCCTCATCCTCTTCCCACCCAGTTCCACTATACTACAGGGACACTTGATCAACTGTGTTCATAACAGCTTTATTTGTAATAGGCAGAAATGAGAAACAAGGTATATGTTCCTCAACTGAAGAATGGATAAAGAAAATATGGTACATCTACACACTGTAATACTATCCAGGTATTAAAAATAAAGATATGATGTAATTTACAGGCAAATGGATGAAACTTGAGAATATCATTTTGAGTGATGTGGTGGACCCAGAAAGACATGTATGGTAAGTACTCAATAATGAGAGGATACCCACCATAATGTGCAGGTTAACCATTACTATAATCCACAAACCCAAAGAAGCTGGGTAATAAGGGGGCCCAAGGGAGAAAGTGTGACTCTCACTCAGAGTGGGAAACTAAATACTCTCACACCTTCTTTCTGTGACTTTTTAAAAAATTAGAATTCTACTTAAGTACTTGTTAATTTTCTCTTGTGTGTATGTATTAAGGAGTAGGCGACTGCTATAGTTTGAATGTTTACCCAGAGGTCATATATTGTACAGTCTATAAGGCAACAATATTAAGAGGGGACTTTAAGAGGTGATTAGGTCACAAGGGCTCTGACTTCATGAATGGATTGTTACCATGGGAGTGGATTTGTGGGCACAGGAGGAGGCTCCTGGGGAAGGATGAGTGTGGCCTTCCCCCTTCTCACTATTGAGCATGCTCTCTGTGGTCCCACTTTCTACCATGGTATGAAGAATTAAGAAGGTCCTAGCAAGATGTAGACCTTTGATCTCAGGCTCCTTAACCTTCAGAATGGTAAGGATGAATCTCTAGACTACAGACAATCCAGTGGTCCATAGTCAGTATTGTGCTACACCATCACAAAATGGTTGAACACCGTAATCAGGAGCTTCTGGGAACACTGAGAATGTGAGTAGACCTTGTTAGCTCTGAGCTTGCAGAAAGGTGATCTTGTTGGGAACTTTAATGGAGATCTTTCTTCTTAATAGTCTAGAGTCCTCAGTGAATTTCTTCCTCTTTCTCTGGAGGAAGAAATTGTTGCAAAGTATTCTGGGAAGTCTAAGCATCCACTGCACAGGCTTCATATCCTCTCCATTAACTGCATTGACTATATACTACCCCACCTCAAAGTCCGGTATTTCTACAGAATAAAGTAGTGGTCTCTTGTGAATATTTGGTGCAGCCATCAGTGTGACAACAGTTGTTCAGTCAGGATGCAAGAGGAGGAACCTTTTTAACAATCTGGGCTGTGTTTTCTTATGTTTATCTCTTCCTTGGTAAATGGTGAGTATAAGTGTTTCTGCTTGGAAGGAAGGCTATCCCAGGACTTGGAAGCCCAGGAACCATATGGCTCTGAGTGGAGAATGTATTCCATGGAAGGGCATCTGGAGACATAGGTGATCAGGAAACTTAATAGCTCTGAAGCAGGACAGTGTCTCATTGGAAGGGCATCCTGAGACATGAACGCCCAGGAACCACATAGCTCTGAGAGGAAGGCTCCTCAGCAGAAATGTTGCAGCTCCCAGGGGAAGGTATCCACAGCTGAGCTAGGGAGCTCAAGGGCCTCAGTCCTGATCCTCCTCTTTGCTTTCTCTTTTTGCTCTGCTCTGCTCAGTTCTCTGCTCTGTGTCTGCTCCTCTTCATTGCTTCTTTTCTTGGCTTCTTCTGACAAGAGAGTCATACCATGCAAGAAATCTCATGAAAGATTTACTGGATGGTCCAGGATGTGGAGGGACAAATCCAGGAATGGATGCCCTTTGCTCCTGGGAATGGACAGCAGGGAGCTGAACCAAGGGGCAGTGCTTATATAGGATTTTTAAGAGGGAACAGTTTCTCAGAGCAGAGATTTCCAGAGTGAGGATTGGTGGGATTTTTCAGTCCTGAGCTTTAAGTCCTGGGCTCAGGGATTGGTGAGTTTTCTTGCTCAGGGATTGATGGATTGGTAGTTCTTTTTTTTTCACTCCCTTTTCTCTGCATCTTGCTCATGGATTAAGGGTAGGAAGTTTTTCTTGCTGAGGCATCATCTCTGTGGGGCTGCTGGGGATGGGGAGGGGGATGCAAGAGAGGAGGTACTGCCACTGTGGACAGCTCCTCTAGGACAGCATCTGCCAGTAGTGTTTCCAGAAAGCTGCAGACTGATGTAGGAAAGGTTACCACTGAGGACATCTCCTGAGGGGCAGCTCCTGCTGATGCATGTACCCCATGGACAGCTACTGCAGCTCCTATGACTGGCTGCAGGCTGAGGAAACCTAGTGGTGCCACCATTTTGATAGGAGCCTATGGAACATTTTTCTTGAGTGGCCAGACCATAGTCTGGGACAAGAAGGAAGGTCCAGCTGCTACTTTGACTGCTTTTGTGGGCCAGTGGCTTTTTTGGTACACCACTCATATACTACAGTGACAGCATTTTATTAGTCTTTAGAACATATAGCATGAATCAGATTGCTTCTTGGCTGTCCAGTGGTCAGCTCAGGACTCCCCTGGTGTATCTTCACTGTTTCCCAGCCTTCAGGATTTAGTGATTATTCTCTGTTTTGTGTCTTTCCACATTCTGTAGCTTTCCCTCTTTTTGAAAAGCCTCTTTGCTGGTATTCAGTGAGACTGCAGAGGGAATCAATCTACAAGCTCTACTTGCATGCTACTAGCAAAATATGGATGTAGCCATGAAGTGATTATGACTTAAAGTGACTATGTTCTACCTTATGAAGAATAGGTTGGGGAGGAGTAAGATTGAGATAGGGCTTCTTGGTCTAATTTGTGCCAGATAACAGGATGGTGTCAAGTACAGAAGAGAGGATCAAGAAACTTCTATAGGTACAAACATAGGACTGCTGATATGCTGAATGCAAGGAGTGAGGGGGGAGGAACACAGCCTGTAGTTGTTGCTCAAGCAAAGGAATGCATGATGGTCCTATTTATCGTGACCACATGGTGGTGCTATTTACCACAATGCAAAATGGCACTCCTTGCCAATGTCACAGAAAACTAAAAGAAAAAAAAAAGTCACATTGAAAAAACTTAACCATTTCAATTATAAAACTGAATAGCTGCACAGGGACCTTTTATAAGTCTGGGCTCCAAAGACTATTGAACAATTAAAAGCAGTTTTAAGGTGGTTTTGTTTGCAAGACCTTTCTTTGGATGATATTATAAGAACTATAAGGACTTATGTGACTAAAGAAAGGCTCCAGTGTGGTGTTGGGATGCTGCCAAATGTCTGAGTAATTTTCTTGATTATTCCTTTCCCAGGTTAATGCAACAGATTACAATAAGCAAAAGGTTTCATAGTAACTGATCCAAGTAAGCTGATCCAAGAAGGAAACAAGTAAGGAAAGTAGTTTTTGATGATAAAATGTCTTTTATTTGCTGTTGCCATAATGTCAAAAAAAAAAAAAAGACTTCTTTATTGCCTTAGTTAAGCACACACACACACACACACACACACACACACACACACACATTACAAATGCATATATATTTTGTGGATGGAGCAGAAGCTCCCATGAGCAGCTTCCATTGAGCAAGCACCAATGCAGAAAGAAACTCACTTGTTCTGGATGAAATAAGCACCAACCTTTTAATACTCAGAGAAAGAAAGCTTCTACCTTTTAATAGATGATGGTAAGAAGCATTGTAAGAAAAAGCCACTCCCTTACAGCATTGTGTAGAATTCAAAGGACATAGACACTGAGAAAGAAGTTAGGGAAGCAACACCCTTTACAATAGTCACAAATAATATAAAACACCTTAGTGTGAATCTAACCAAGCAAGTGAAAGATCTAAATGATGGTAACTTCAAGTCTTTGAGGAAGGAAATCGAAGAAGATCTCAGAAGATGGAAAGATCTCCCATGCTCATGGATTGACAGGATTAATATAGTAAAAATATAGCAATCTACAAATTCAACACAATCTCCATCAAAATTCCAACTCAATTTATCATAGGGTCACAAAGAGCTTCCCTGAATCCTTCACATCTAAGGAAACATACAGAGAAACACAAAGTGGCTTGAAACCTTAACTACCTGAGGGAATACCTCACTTTCTTTGGAAATGAAAGGTACACAGTACTCCAGAAGTGAAGCCACAGACTCTAACTTGAAAAAATTCCATTCCTCTCAAGACAGCTACACCAGGCCCACTCCATGGTTCACTGGACAGTGTATTTCCATTTTACTTTTACCATTGGAGTTTAGCTATTTGGAGTCCCAGAACAGGGTGTAGGAGTTGCTCCAACCCTTCACCATCAACTATGACTCAAATTTTCTACCTTTAACCTAGGAAGAATGTCAAAAGTGCTGTTAAATGTGTCTCCATTGTCCTTCTACTTTAAAAACCAGCAGAATCTGCACAGCCTCCCACAAAGAATAATTCCTAGTGCAAGCTTACTGACCTGAATTCTGGCTTCTCAAAGATCTTGACTTGGTGATTATACATTTCAGATGCCTTCAAACACATTTGCCTTTATCTTATCCAAACAGAGTGAACTATCTTAACTTTAACTACCAATCCTGTACAGTAACTGGTTTTCTCCTTTTCAAAGTAAAAAATTGGCATAGATTTTCAGAGTTCTCCTTTTTGGTGGTCCACATTCTCACTTCAACAATTCTGCTTTGTGCTAAAACTGCCATTTCTCATTGGCATCATTTTCAGTGCCAGTAATGGCCTACACCCTCTTTGCAAATAAGTCTAGAAGGTATTGTTAAGTACCTACTGGTCAAAGACCCTATGTGAGGTGTGAAGAGTAGAAATAACATAACAAGATTGTTCAAGTTCTACTCCAGTGATGATATTTATACGGGGAAACCACACCAAAATGTAGTTCAGGAGCTGGACTGTGTTCACAGAAACAGATAGCAGAGATCCTTTCTAGATACACAGTTAATAGGTTATTATTAAATCTGGGCTCTCATGGAGGACCAGAAGTTAGTCACCAAAGACGGGAAATATAATCTCAGCACAGAGAATACCACTTGCAAAAAGGAATTAAGTACAAGGTAAGAAGCAAATTAGGAGGTTAGTTACCTCAGGGAGGACAAGCTCTGATTATTAAGCTTCAATCACGTCTTCTGAAAAATAGTAATAATATTTTCTACCTCTTCAGATAACTTAGTTAAAGATGCTATCTGCAAAATGAATATGATATTTGTACATGAAACTGTCCACAAGTAAGGAAAAGTTTATGATATAGGTGAAGGGGTGGCAAGAGTACTGGTTTTGTTCTCATTTGTTTTAGGTGCTTATTTAAAAACACAGCACTATTGGGTATATTCATAACATGGGAAGTAGATGGTGAGACAGAGCGCTCCCTTCAAAGGGCTCCAGATAAGACTCTTGGTCTCCATGGAGGGTGAGTGAACTAACCTGAGGCACACACACTGGTGTGGACTAATACACAGAGACACACTCACACATCCACATATACACACTTCCCTAGTGGAAGAAAACTTATGATTAGGATCTAGTTTCTCAGGAGGAAAAACTAGGGAGTGGGATCTAGGACTCTTAATAAAGAACAGAAAGTAGGGACTCATAAAATAATGATGTTCTATTCAGGAAAACCAAGAAGTCTGATAGCTCTGACCTGCTTCCCTTCATTGTTCTTTATGTGCTTTTTTTTTTTTTTTTTTTTGTCACTGCAAAGTAGGCACATTGTTTGGCCCAATGTTTCAATTATTCTAAAAATAAATGGATAACTAATTAAATGAACTGAAAGAGAAAAATTATAAATTGGGGGATGGGATGAGGAAAACAAGGAAGTAGAGGATCCATTGCTAATTTTCAGAAACATTCAAAAGTTATATTCATTTTCTATTTGTAGAGAGGGAGGGAGATGTTCATGTGCCAGGGTATGTATGTAGAGGTCAGAGAATGCTTCTGGATTTGGTTCTCTCTCCAGCATGTGAGTTCTGAGACTTGAACTCAGGTGTCAGGATTAGTGGCAAGCACAAGTTTGTTTTGCCATCACATTCCATATGTTCTAGGAAGAGAAGCACTAACTATTCCATACCAAATGAAATCAAGTAAAGGTGTTAGCAAGAGTTGTCTGGGAAAGGATCTCAGTATATCTTCTAATACCAAGAACACATCACAAAATACAAAGTGCTATTTGAGACATTATCCTGTGTTTATTTGCTTTACTGGGACAGCGCCTGTTTGTCCTGGTAGTGGAGGAAGGCACTGTGACTTTCAGAGAGAAAAGTGGTTTTGTTTGTTTATTTCAGATTTCTTCCAATATTTTTAAAAGGCATAATTCCCAAATTCCAGATATTTTTTGCTTATTCCATAGGCTCTTTGCCATACTTCTTAACTGCAGGCTCCACACAAGCAGAAGAGTACACAGGGCTGGTCCAGAGGTCCGAGACCTTTCAAAACTAGCTCAGCTTCTGGCTCTAAATGCTATAGAGTCTTATTAGTTTAGGTTCCACACAATTTGTTGTTGTTGTTGTTATTATTTTGAGACATAGTTTCTCTGTGTAGCCCTTGTAGCCCTGACTGTTCTGGAACTCACTCTGTAAATCAAGTTGACCTGGAACTGATAGAGACTCATCTGGCTCTGCCTTCTGAGTGCTCAAATTATGGACATGAACCACTACCACAACCCAGCATTTATTTTAAGACATATTTATTCATGTATGTATTTTTGTTTGTATGTACATCTGTACACCAAAGACAGCACTGGACAGTTTTGAGCTGCCATGTGGGTCCAGGGAATTGAACTCAAGACCTTCAGATGAGCAATGAGTACTCTTAACCATTGCTCCATCTCTCCAGCTTCCTGGCTTACCCTCTCAGTTCTTTCTACACAGATGGAGATTTTTGCACTGTAGTTCTTTTCCCCACAGATGATAGAAATGCACATTATCAGTAATTAACATTTCATGGGGCAAAATCATTTTTACTTATAAAATCAAGCATTCCAGGAGTCTCAGAAATGCCACTTAGATATTTAGCTACTTTAAACACATCTTGTTAAAACTGTCAACTTATGAGAGGGAAAAAGAAAAGCTGTGTACACTTGAGCTGAAAACTGGCCTTTTCTGAAGACCTCTCTTGTCTACCGTTTAGATGCATGGACCAACAAAGAGAAAAATATTAAAGTGCAGTTTGAAATATGATAGTGTAGTGGTTTGATAAGAGTGGGCCCAATGCTTGGGCCCAGTTAGTGTAGTGGAACTCATTGGGGAGGATTAGGAAATGTGACCTAGTTTGAGGAAGTGTGTCATTTGGGTTGGGCTTTGAACTTTCAACAGCCCATACCAAGCACATCTCTCTCTCTCTCTCTCTCTCTCTCTCTCTCTCTCTCTCTCTCTCTCTCTCTCTCTCTCTCTCTCTCTCTCTCTCTCTCTCTCTTCCCCCTCTCTCTCTCTCTCTCTCTCTCTCTCTCTCTCTCTCTCTCTCTCTCTCTCTCTCTCTCTTTCTGTCTCTCTGTCTCCGTCTCTCTTTCCCTCCCTTTCTCTCTCTCTCTCTCTCTCTCTCTCTCTCTCTCTCTCTCTCTCTCTCTCTCTCTCTTTCTCTCTCTCTCTCTGTCTCTCTCTCTCTCCACTCCCTCTCTCTCTCTTTCTGAAACTTGCAGATCAGATATAAGCTATCAACTATTGCTCTGGCCTCATGCTTACCTGAAGAAATACCTGCACCATGCTGTCCTTGAACTTATATTCTGAAACTGTAAGCAAGCCCTCAATTAAATGTTTCTTTTATTTTTCAGTCAAGGAAAATAGTTTAATGAAATAGAAAAACACAATAGTAGAAATTGCTGATTAGCATTGGAAACTCAGAATTCAAAGGAGTGGGAGGCAATACACCAAATACAAAAGTTAGTGAGATAAATAGAACAGGAGAGGAAAGGCATGTCCCTCCATGTTGCAGATAAAGACATGAAGTTCATTAAAAAGCTAGGGCTGGGAAGTTTTTCTCTGTACTTTGCTTAGTTATTTTTGCCAGATAAATATGAATGCTTCTATACCAAGCAGGCATTGTAGGGACAGGAATATTCAAAAAGCAAGTCCTGGGGCTAAGAAGAAGGCTCAGTGTTCTTCCAGAGGTCCTGAGTTCAATTCCCCAACCATCTGCAATGGAATCTGATTCATTGCAATGACAGATTCTCAAGGCCAAATTAATCCTCCCTCCCTTAAGTTGGTTCTGTCAGCATTTTGTTACAGTGATGAGATAAATAACTAATTCAACTTCCAAATTCATAGTAAAACACATCAACTATAGGACAATTCGTCTATATATGGAGTTTAGCTATTATTGATATTTAAAATTAGTAAAAGTTCATAAATTAATGCTGTATATGTTTCCTATTTTATGTGTCTCTCTGTTTTTTGTTTTTTGTTTTTTTTTATTTTGTACAAAACATCCATTGAAATAAATTTTACTTTCTCTTTGTTATCTACAACCAAAACAAATAAAAGTTACACATCTTCCCCAGAGTTTCAAATATTTATGATGCTTTAAATTTCCGTGATTTGATAGTGAACAAAATATGTCTTTTGAGAGCTTGTATACCTTAATTTTAAGAATCCAGCTTAAATTTTATCTATGCGCATGACCTTCAGACTCTTATTTACAGTAATTTCTTATTTAGCACAAAGAAGTTTCTGAACTCAATGCATATGTTTTCTTCAAAAGAAACAGACTAGTGCTAATATTCATTAGGTAGGTCTATATCTAGGTCAGTGTTGCATATTTCATATTTTTATGTTTTTATTAGATATTTTCTTTATTCTTATTAGATGTTTTCTTTATTTACAATATCTCCTTTCCCACGTTCCCTTAAAAAGAAAAGCAAAAAAAAAGAAAAGAAAAGAAAAACTAAAAAAATCACCTGTTCCCTCCCCCTTCTGCTGCTTACCATCCCACCCCCTACCCCCAATGCTTACTAGCCCTGGCATTCCCTTACACTAGGGCATAGAACCTCCACAGGGACGAGGTCCTCTCCTCTCATTGATGACCAACTTGGCCACCCTCTGCTATACATATGGTGCTGGAGCCATGAGTCCCCCCATTTATACTCTTTGGTTGGACTTTTAGTCCCTAGGAACTCTGAGGGGACTAGTTAGTTCATATTGTTGTTTTTCCTAAGGGGCTACCAACCCTTCAGTTCCTTGGGTCCTTTCTCTAGCTCCTTCATTGGTGACCCTGTAGTCAGTCCATTGGATGGCTGTGAACCTCTACTTCTGTATTAGTCGAGTACTGTCAGAGCCTCTCAGGAGACAGCTATATCAGGCTCCTGTCATCCAGCACTTGCTGGCATCCACAATAGTGTCTAGATTTGATGACTGAATATGGGAAGGATTCCCAGGTGGAGCAGTCTCTGAATTGTCCTTCCTTTATTCTTTGTTCCATAGTTAGTCTCTACAGCTCCTTCCATGGGTATTTTGTTCCCTCTTCTAAGAAGGAATGAAATATCCACACTTTGGTCTTCCTTCTTCTTGAGTTTCTTATGATTTGTGGTTTGTATTTTGTGCATTCTGATCTTCTAGGCTAATATCCACTTATCAGAGAATGCATACCATGTGTCTTCCATTGTGATCGGGGTACTTCACTCAGGATGATATTCTCCAGGTCCATCCATTTCCCCAAGAATTTCATAAATTCATCATTTTTAATAGCTGAGTAGTACTCCATTGTGTAGATGTATCACGTTTTCTGTATCCATTCTTCTGTTGAGAGACATCTGTGTTGTTTCCAGTTTCTGGCTATTATTTATAATAGGCTGCTATGAACATAGTGGAGCATGTGTCCTTATTACATGTTGGAGCATCTTCTGGGTATATGCCCAGGAGTGGTATGGCTGGGTTCTCTGGTAGTACGATGTCCAATTACCAGAGGAACCGCCAAACTGTTGTTTTCCAGAGTGGTAGTGCCAGCTTGCAATCCCACCAGCAATGAAGGAATGCTCCTCTTTCTTCACAACTTCACCAGCATCTGCTGTCACCTCAGTTTTTTATCCCAGCCATTCTGACTGGTATAAGGTGGAATTTCAGGGTTGTTTTGATTTGCATTTCCCTGATGACTAAGGATGTTGAATATTTCTTTAGGTGCTTCTCAGCCATTCAGTATTCGACAGTTGAGAATTCTTTGTTCAGCTCTGTACCCCCTTTTTTAATAGGGTTATTTGTTTCTCTGGAGTATAACTTGAGTTCTTTTAATATATTGGATATTAGCCCTCTATCAGATATAGGATTGGTAAAGATCTTTTCCCAATTTTTTTGGTTGCCATGTTGTCCTTTGACAGTGTCTTTTGCCTTACAGAAGCTTCTCAATTTTATGAAGTTCCAATTGTCGATTCTTGATCTTAGAGCAGAAGCTATTGGTGTCCTGTTCAGAAAATTTTCCCCTGTGCCTATTTGCTCGAGGCTCTTCCCTACTTTCTTTTCTATTAGTTTGAATGTATCTGGTTTTATGGAGAGGTTCTTGATCCACTTAGACTTGAGCTTTGTACAAGGAGATAAGAATAGATCAGTTTGCGTTCTTCTACATGCTAACTGCCAGTTGAGCCAGGACCATTTGTTGAAAATGCTGTCTTTTTTCCACTGGATGGTTTTAGCTCCTTTGTCAAAGATCAAGTGAATATAGGTGTGTGGGTTCATTTCTGGGTCTTCAATTCTGTTCTATTGATCTACCTGCCTGTCGCTGTGCCAATACCACACAGTTTTTTTTAATCACAATTGCTTTGTAGTACAGCTTAAGATCTGGGATGGTGATTCCACCAGAGGTTTCTTTATTGTTGAGAATAGTTTTGGCTATCCTGGGTTTTTTGTTGTTCCAGATGAATTTGCAAATTGCTCTTTCTAAGTCTGTGAAGAATTGAGTTGGAATTTTGATAGGGATTACACTGAATCTGTAGATTGCTTTTGGTGAGATGGCCATTTTTACTATATTAATGTTTCCAACCCACGAGCATAGGAGATCTTTCCATCTTCTGAGATCTTCTTCAATTTTGTTCTTCAGAGACTTGAAGTTGTTGCCAAACAGATCTTTTACTTGCTTAGTTAGAGTCATACCAAGGTATTGTATATTATTTGTGACTATTGCAAAGGGTATTGTTTCCCTAATTTCTTTCTCAGCCTGTTTATCCTTTGTGTAGAAGAAGGCCACTGATTAGCTTGAGTTAATTTTATATCCAGCTACTTTGCTGAAGTTGTTTATCAGGTTTAGGAGCTATCTGGTGGAATTTTTGGGGTCACATAAGTATACTATCATATCATCAGGAAATAGTGATAATTTGACTTCTTCCTTT